>BRYA01000346.1:0-18184 GCA_030267965.1 Triparma columacea
AGCCGCGACCAACCCGTTCCTGACACCCCCCCACCCCCCACCCCCTCAACCCTCCCCCAAGGACGACCACCAAGACCTCCTCGTCTTTGAGACGAAGAAGCCTTCCTGGAACACGCGTCTCTCCGCTTGGACCCTGAATTTCGCCGGTCGTGTAAAGAAGGCCTCAAAGAAGAACTTCCTCCTAGTCGCCAAGCCAGGCTACGACTCCTTCGAGGTCGAGGAGGACAGTGAAGAGGTAGGAGGGAAGACGTACCTTAGGTTCGGGAAGTTCTCGAAACATAGGTTCGTCATGGACTTTAGGAAACCACTGAGCCCGATGGTGGCGATGGGGATATGCATATCGGCGTTCAGGAAAAAAATGCTCGTGACGTAAAACACACACGATGTGAGACTGCTGCAGGTACATCATGTAACATACATTGAAGAACATTCCGTAACACTATGAACGTTTCGTACTTTTTTATCAATTATAGCGCATCGAAGGGGCCAGTAGACTCTTAAAGCAAGCACATTTTATGCGAGAGATGGGAACTGTGTGGAGAAATTTAACCTCAAAAAATAACTTTCCTTCGGATTTCCCGACTTTACCCCTTTCTTTAGACTTTCGGTTTGGTCCTCCTCTTGGGTCGCTCAGAGATCCCTGGTCTAGTTTTGAAGCCTTAAATCCGTTTATTGTCACAACGCGCCGTCTAATCGTAGTATATTATATTCCATTTGTATAATTTGACCTACACATTCGAGGTGAACAAGGTAAGGAGGTTAATAACTGCCCTCCCTAGGGCGGGGAGAGGGGGGGGGGGAGCCTGCATTTTTCATTCTTATCAAATCATCAAACACACACATACATCGTTGCTTACGCCCCCCCCGCCCCCGCCTCGCCCCCCCCCCCCCCCCACACCTGAACTACCTTCTTACCTCACCTTAGCAGTCCACCTCTCTGTGGTCGAAGAAAAAATTCCCATCTGGAGGAGGGAATGTCAAGCAGCTTCAATAGCAGCGGGGCCATGTACGAATCTCATAACCAGGCGTTAGTTGATGACTGCACTGTTTGCGAGGGTACTCGGTTGGAATACAGCCAAAGCTTTCCCACCAATCTTTGCAAGAACTTCTGTCAAGAGAGTAATCGTGGGGGGTACGGTGCGTTGTCTCTTGGGAAACTTGGTAGGCTCTGCAAGTGCCTGATAGGACTCAGCGTTTTGGTCAGTCTCGTTGCTTCCGAGAAAGTTAGCGGGGGGATAAGCGTGGCTGAGGAGGGGAGGAAGTTGGCAGTTACGCTCAGCGGGAGCAACACTGGGCAGTGCGGGGTGAACGGGAACTGCTTCAGCTCGTTGAACTATGGGAATGGTGAGAGCTGCACGTTCACTATGGGCGACGGTGGGGCGTTGAATGTCATCTCATTTGAGACTGAGAGTGGCTGGGATAAGCTTACTGTGGGGGGAAGTCAATATGATGGTTCGACTGGACCTCAAGGTATCTCTGTTTCTGCTGGAGAACAAATCACATGGTCTTCAGATGGGAGCACAACAAGAGCAGGGTTTGAGATTTGTGTTGGAGATCCGTGTGTTGCCAGCAGCACTCCCTCTGATGATGGGTCTGATGGAAACTTCTACTGCATCAATGGAGGATCAGTTGGAGGATATGGCTCATCTTGCACTTGCACTTCCTGCGACACTGGCTTTAGTGGTCCAAACTGTGCTTCCGAACCCTGTGTTGCCAGCAGCACTCCCTCTGATGATGGGTCTGATGGAAACTTCTACTGCATCAATGGGGGAGATGTTGGAGGTCGGTGGGATGAGGATGGCTCATCTTGCACCTGCACCTGCAACACTGGCCTCGGTGGTCCAAACTGTGCTATCTGCGCAACAGGCTATAGTGGATCACCTCCTGATGATTGCTCTCCTGATCCTTGTCTAGCTACATCAACCTCTACTGACGATGGGTCTGACGGTAATTTCTACTGCATCAATGGGGGAGTCATTGGCGGGACTACTGGCTCCTGTACCTGTTCTTCTTGCGACATTGGGTTTGGAGGGCGTAGCTGTCAAGGCATTATACAGCATGTGGACGGGATGATCGAGCTGTTCAACAAGATCAGTAATTCTGCAGGCACCAGTTTGTACCCAGTTGACAACACTGGCAACTCCATCATGGCGAATGGTGACATTGCGATTCTAGCTGTTGGGTCGTATAAATGCCCAGAGGGGACTTGTGCAAAAAGTGATACCATGCTGTACACAGAAGGCTTGAATGGAGAGGTCAAGTGTGTGGAAGACAACGCAAGCTGTGTGTTGGATGGAGAGAATGCAAGAGGAGTGATGAGGGTGACAGGAACTGGGAGTGGTACACTTATTCTCCGAGCTCTCACCTTCGACAAGGGGTATGCTGATGCTGGTGGAGGGGTTTTCATTAGCGGTGGTGCCATAGTTGACTTGGAGCTCTGTATCTTTTCCAATAATAGAGCTACAGATAGTCGTTTTGGAGGTGGAGCAATTTGTGCTTTCATTGGAACTATTAATATCTACGGAACAAGCTTCAATGGAAACACAGTAGACACAGGAAATGGTGATGATGTTCTTAACCACAGGAACTATGGAACCATCACCATCTACAATACGTGCCCTTCTCCCTACTCCTCCAACACTCCAATCCAAGGTAAGACGAGAATGGGGATTGTGTAGTCTGTAGAACCATTCCTAACCCCACAACTCACTTTACATTACCGCTGCACCAATTCCTATTCCCATCTTTCTCCTTTCTAAAGGGTCCACTTTAATCACTTATGGCACCGTCAACGGCAATAAGTACTCATACTCTGGCTGTCCTTTCTACTTATGTTCTGCCGGTTCCTACAACCCGACGTTTGGAGCTTCAAGTTCAGATTGTGACCCTTGTTCAGCAGGAACGTTCAGTGCTGTTGGAGCAACCTCCTGCTCTGATTGTGCTGCAGGGAAGTTTAGCTCATCAACTGGGGTCTCTACTTGTGAAAACTGCGGCGAGGGAAAATACAGCATGTCCACTGGAGCCACAAGCGACGCTACGTGCCAAGGTGAGAATGGACGGGAAGCGAATGCTTAACAAGGTGGGCGAGAAATAAAATTTAACACAAAAAAACGCCAAAACCACAGAATGCGAAGCCGGCAAATACTCTTCAACAACTGCAGCAATAACATGTCAAGGTAAGCTCACCGGGTGGGTTTGGGTGGTGTTTGTTTTTGGGTGTGTGGGGGGGTCCAGGGTTCGACCTTGTTTGAGTTTTGAGGGGGGAGGATCTGAGGGTTAACATTTTAGGAGGGGGGTCGAAGGGGGTGCGGTTTTGCGGGGGGTTTTGGGGGTCCGTCCAGGGGGGGGGAGTGATATGTCACCGGCCGAACACAAAAACTCACACGTACGTCAAACCCTAAATGTAAAATGTAGATTGCGCTGAGGGGAAGTACAGCTCAGCAGCCGGAGCTGCTACATGTGTAGATTGCGCTGAGGGGAAGTACAGCTCAGCAACCGGAGCTGCTACATGTGTAGATTGCGCTGAGGGGAAGTACAGCTCAGCAACCGGAGCCACCAGCGATGTTACATGTGTAGATTGCGCTGAGGGGAAGTACAGCTCAGCAACCGGAGCTGCTACATGTGTAGATTGCGCTGAGGGGAAGTACAGCTCAGCAACCGGAGCCACAAGCGATGCTACATGTGTAGATTGCGGCGCAGGGTATTACAGCTCGCCGTCGATTGGAGCAACTACTTGCGTGGCTTGTAGTGCTGGCAAGTACAGTACAACAGTGGGGTCGAACACGCCCTCCACTTGCACAAATTGCATTGCAGGGACTTTTTCCTCTAGCCTTGCTTCGACGACGTGCGAGGGTTGTGCTGAAGGCAAACTCAGCCCCGCCGGCAGCACCCAGTGCTTCGATGCGTGTCCTCCGCCTACACTTCCCACTGATGGACAAGCCTGCATTGGGTGCAAAAGTGGAGAATATGTCAATACGGAACTCAAGGAGTGCTTTCCTTGTGCACAGGGCTCATATCAACCTGAAAGCAATCAAGATAGTTGCATCGACTGCCCTGACGGCCAGACTGGACTGACCTTTGGCGCCAAGAGTTTGGAGGAAGCAGCGTGCGTCGCTTGCCTTTGCCCAGTAGGTACTCGCTGCGATCCAGCCGACAATGAAAAGTGTATTCCGTGCTTGGCCGGAACGCACGCCCCGCTTTTTGGCTCTGAACAATGTACAAAATGTCCGGAGGGGTACGTGAGCGGACACCAGGAGGCATTTTGCTCGCCATGCACAGAGGGCTTCTTCTCGAATCACAACAACACGGTGTGCCTCCCCTGCCCTCCTGGAAGATTTTCAGGTGTGTCCGCGACAGCGTGCACGGTGTGCGATGTAGGGAAGTTCGCCGCTGGCTTCAGCAACACTGCGTGTACGCCGTGTCAAGAAGGGTTTTACTCAAGCGAAGACATGACTGAATGCCTTCCCTGCTCTCCTGGTACGTTCTCCGGCGTTTCTGCGACAGCGTGCACGGTGTGCGATGTAGGGAAGTTCGCCTCTGGCTTCAGCAACGCGAAATGCAACTTCTGCGACGACAAGGACGTTCTGAAGGGCTCGACCACCGCGAGGAACTCTTCCTCCTCACGCTCTAGTTGCGTGTGCGAGGCGGGAGAGTACGAAAACAATTCTACCAGGTCGTGCGAGCCAGTGTTGGAGGGAATGTCGACCAACGTCATCGGGATGGACGTCCCCACAATGACGTTGAAAGAAGGGTACTGGAGAACTTCTCAGTTTTCCAAAGAAATTCTCCCCTGTCTCAACCCCGACCATTGTGTCGGCGGCTCCGACCCTACTTCCTACTGCTCTGATGGCTACGAAGGGCCCTTATGCGCAGTGTGCTCCTCCGGCTACGCTGCCGTGGGATCTGGAGAGACCCTTATGTGCAACCAATGTACAGGAAGTCAAACCGCGACAGTGGTGGTGGGCATCCTGATAATCATTTCGTTGCTTGTCGCAGCGTTTCTCTACTTCTTCAAGAATTCGATACCTGCCGTCAAGCGAAGGTTTGAGTCCTTCGATTCTACTATTAGTTCATCGTCGACCTTCCAAAAGATAAAGGAGCTGGGGAAATATCAGCCCATCTTTAAGATTTGTTTCGCCTACTTCCAAGTTGTTGGCGGTCTCGGGTTTGTGTTTTCCATAAAGTGAGTGAAGTTCTCAGTTCCTAAATGTCACTCTGCTACCTACGACACGTCCACCTTCTCACAATTTATTCGCTCAATCGCAGATTCCCTAAATTTTTCTCGTCGTTTACATCCTTCCTCGGTGGACTCGTTTCGCTCGACTTCGTCTCGTTCATGCCGGTCGGTTGCATGACAAACTCGAATCATTACGCGGTGTTGTTGGTATACACCCTCCTCCCGATCGCCATGTCGGCCGTGTTGCTCGGTGCCTACTTTCACCTGCTGAAAAAACCGGATCGAGATGCGAAAGCTGTCGCCCTTCGCAACAGTATATTTGAGATGTTTCTCTTCCTCACCTTTCTCATCCTTCCCAGTGTCTCCATCAAGATCTTCTCAACGTTCGGCTGCCGTGGGTTCGATGACGGAAATTGGTACCTCAAGGTTGACTATTCCATCAACTGCGACACAAACACGCATTTTGCCTACGGAGCCTGGGCTGTTATCATGACGTTCGTCTTCCCTATTGGGATCCCCTCGATGTACTGGTACTTGCTGTACCGAAAGAAGCATTTGCTGGATGGCAGGCAAAAGGAGAAGGAAAAGACCATGAGCGAGGACGATGCGCTGAGGGAAGCCCTTAAGGAGCGCGAGGCCAACGAGGCCGAGCACGGCACCCTCAAGTCCCTCAGCTTCCTTTACGGAAACTACGAGCCCAAGTACTGGTGGTTCGAGGTGTTTGAGACGCTGAGGAAGCTCGCCCTCACTGGCTTCCTTACTATCCTTCGTCCAGGGACTGGAGCACAGATACTCTTCAGTTTAATCATGAGCATGTCCGCGATGAGAGTTTACAGCGGATGCAAGCCGTTCTTAGATGACTTTACGGACCGCTTCAGTGAAGTCTCCCAGTGGCAGCTTTTCTTCACGCTACTCGGAGCTTTGGTCATAAAGGTCAACCTGGATGGGGAGGACTTGCAGAGCAGGGGCTACTTCGACGCTATCCTAACCTTAGTCCAGATCCTCCCCGTATTTTTTCTGACTGTTGCTAATTTATTGGAGCTCAACGAAGCATGGAAGGAGGCAAAGAACAGTCTCTTCAGTATGCGGGATTCCGAGAAGGGAGGTATAGAGCTCGGCGAGGTCGGGGAGGTGTCGAACCCAGTCACCTCCATCGAGTTCAAGTCGAAGGCCTCGTCGAAGGCTTCGTCAAAGGCTGCGCCGAAGTTCACGAAATCCAAACCGGTGACGACGGGTTCCAACCCAAAGGAGGACTTTCGAAACACGATAGTTTGAGCTCAAGCTGCGATCAAGCTGGGCCGAAACGCTGCACAAGCGCACCGCGCACAACCCACCCGAACCACACCCAACCAGCCAATCACCAACAAACCCACAAAACCACGCACCCACGCACCCACGCACCCACGCGCCCACACACACCGCACGCACCACACGCCACACGCACCACAATCCATAAAAAATGCCCTTTTTTATACCTAGGAATTCCTATTTTTTTTTCATTAAACGAAATAATTTAACAAATGCACACTGCACGGACGGTTATGTATTCTACCTCATGCTGTTTAGCCTGCTGCTATAGTCCTTCCCCGCGCTCCTTTCCCAAAGTCTCCCCACCTCCCCCTTGGGCGTCCCTCCCCCCAGTCTCCCCTTCACCGCTCCCATGAGCTTCTTCCCTGTCGTGGGGGTCCTGAAGATGCTGGCCGGAGGCTCCTTGTCCTCCTCCCCCCTCCCCCCCCCCCTCCTCTTCCTCGTCGGGGTTCGAACCCCGTCGCCCTCGAAGACCTTGACCCTCCTGTCCCTGCTGACCCCTCCCCCCGCCAGCCTCCTCTCGGAGGCTAGCCTCTCCTTCTTGGCCTGGAGCTCGTTAACGACATTCCTAACGTCCTTGGAGTACCGAGTGCTGTTACCGTTCAGACCCTCGACGAGGGAAGGCATCAGCAGGTCCATTCCGCTGCCCCTCCCCGCCCCCGTAATGTTCAGGATTCCCACCCCCTCCTTGTCCACAACATTAATGTCCGCCCCCGCCCCGATAAGGTCCTCGAGGATTCCCAGGCTGCTGATGCAAGCGCCCTTCTCCATCGCGCTCTCCCTCAGGCAGAACAGGAACAGCGCCGTCCTCCCGTCCCCGTCCACCGCGTTGATGTCGAACGACCCTCCCCCCAGGCAGAGCTTCAGCACCTCCCTGTGGCTGTTGGCGTCCCCAATCGGGGGGGGGGCGGCGGTGAACAGCATCATGAGCTGGTTCCTGCCCCGCCCGTCCGTCCAAGAGGGGTCCCAGGTCGCCCCGTTCCTGAGCAGGGTGAGCGCGAGGCGGACCCAGAAGTTGCGGCCCCCGTGCTCGCTCCCCAAGCCTCCCCTGGTCGCCGAGGTCCTGACGCTCCCGAAACCGCTGCCGCTAAAGCTCGCGCCGCCGCCGCCGCCACCTTCCTCCCCGAACCCCCTCTTCTGGGCGTACTTCAGCACGAGCCCCAGCTGGCTCTCCCCGCCCCTGGCGACCGGGTCCGTCCTAGCCCCGTAGTCGAAGAGCAGCCCGAGGACCTCCACGCTCTTGCTCCTCATCCTCCTTATCTCGACGTGGATCCCGGTTTCCCCGCTCTCGTTGACGGCGTTAGGGTCGATCCCCCTCTTCAAAAGGAACTTCAGCACGCCAATGATGACGTTGCTCGTGCACACCTGCAGGCACTTGTGCAGTATGGTGTTCCCCTGCTTGTCCCTGCCGTTCACGTTCAGCCCCCCGCTCAGCAGCGCCTCCAGGGCCCCCAGGAGCAGCCCCTGGTTCCCGTGGAAGTGGAAGCCGCTGACGCACCTGTGCAGGAGGAGCAGCCTCTCCAAGGCGGCGGAACCGCCGAGACAGCCGCCGCGGAGGAGAGCGTTCACCTCCGAGGCGTTGCCCTCGAGCGCGGCCTTGTTAATGGCGTCCACAAAATCGGTGCCCGGCGACTTGGCAGGACTGGTCCACTTCTCAGCGGCCTTTGCCAAGATGGCCTTCCTCGCCGCCTTTTCCTGTGCCAGTTGCCTCTTCAAAGCTTTTATGTTTTCGGGGCTCCTCTGCAAAGCGGACCTCACGGGCACCTCGTTCGTCGCAATAGTGCTGGTCATTGAAATGTTTCCGTCGGCGGTTTCGTCGACGTCGTAACCGTCATCCCCGCTCTCGGGTCCCTCCTCCTGCTGCCCCCCCGCCCCCCTCCCCTCCCGTCTCGCGGCAAGGCTCCTCTCTTCCAGCTCCCTCTCTCGGTCTTTCTCCATGTCCACGAACCTGCAATGGGGGGCAGCGAATCACGAAGAGGATTAGAGCGACCAAAGGCAGGATTCCTCGGCAATGTCTCCAAATGAACCCTCTCGGCGCGCCGCTGATCGCTTCGCTCCTCGCTCCCCCTCTCACCTCATCCAACCCTTCATGACTTTGATCAATAGCATGCAGTCGACGTTCTTCACCACGTACTCCAATTTCTCGATCCCCCGAGCGAAGTTTGTCTTCTTCTTGAATTCCGCAAACGCTCCCCTCCTAGAATCCTCCGCCCTGACGACTACCGCGGCCGCCTTCCACTTGCTGAAGGCCCGGCCGAGCTTAGCCTTGTTGCCCCACAGCCTGCACCCCCTGAAGGCTGATACGAAGACCTTGGCTGCGAGCTTCAAGTCCCACTCGACCCTAAGCTTCTTGACTTCCTCCTCCCAAGCCTTCACCACGGCAATCTCCTTCTTTCTGTCCCCCTCCGCGCCCTCCTTTACCCTAATATCATATTCTTTAATCTTCTCCTCCAAGGCCCCCAACTTCCCCTCCTTTTTGATTGCCCAGGATTTCACCGCATCGACAATGTCAACACAGTCGCTCTCCCCAAAGTCGGTCTTCTTGTCATTCACGAATATACTCTTGACGTTAGTCAGGCCCTTGCTAGCGTCAAAGTCTTCGAGGGCGCTCAAGAACAAGTTGCAGACACCGTTCCTTGCGGCGTTCCCACCTTCCCTGAACTTCTCAGCCGCCAGCGCCTTCTTTTCTACCTTGACCTTCTCCAGGAGAGATTCGTCCGCCGCCCTCTTCGCGCTCTCCATCTCGAGCCTGTGGCAGGATTCGAGCTCCTCCACAGTTTCCCTGTTCGCGGCGTCCTTCGAGGCCATGATCTTCTTGAATTGAGATAGTGTCTCAGCGAACTGTTCGTTCTTGCTTCTCAGCCTGCTCTCGAAGTCGCTCTCGACCATGCTCTTCTGCTCTTCTAAGATTGCCATCATTCCCTTCACCCCGTCCCGCTCCCTGACAAGCTCTTCGACCTCGCTTCTGAGTTTCTTGGCCTCCTCGCTCATGTTCCCGTTCTCCAGCTCCAATTCCAGCTTGCGCTCCGCCAGGCCTTCCAGCTCGACCTCATGCTTCTCCTGAATACTCGTGAGTTTGTCCTGCAGGTCGCGCCACTGCTGAATCAGGTCGCCGTGAGTTTTGGACGTGTCGTCGTACTTCTCGTCGAGGTGCTGCAGCTGGCGCTGCAGGGTTTCCACCTGCGACGAGGAGCTTTCCTGCGCTGCCCTGAGCTTGTCCTGCAACACGCCCATCTGCTGGTCGTGGGTGTCCGCCATTTGGTTTATCTTCTTCTCGTTGGATTGCCTCATAAGAGTTACGACTTCGGCATGCTCTTCCTTCAGCCGGGCGATACCACTCTCTTGATCGTTCACGACCCCATCGTGCTTGTTAATGAGCTCGTTCATTTCCGCCTGGTGCGCGACCTTGAGGCGAGTAATGTCCTCGCTGTGTCCCTTGGCCATCTCCTCCTTGATCTCCCTCTGCAGCTTGACGATCAGCTGGTTCGTCTCCTTCTGATGCCGTAAGTTGACCTCTGCGATTTCCTGCTCGTGGGAGGCCTTCAACACCTCGAACCTCCCCTTGAAGTCAGAGTTCGTCTCGTTCATTTTGCTTTTGAGCTCGTTCGTAAGCTTCTCGACCTCGCGCTCGTGGGATATTTTAAGGTTGGAAATCTCGCTTCTGAGCTCCTCGGCGACCTTCTCGAGCTTTACGAGCCCCGTCTTGGCGTTTGCTCGCTCAATTTCGAGGTCCTTCGACTGCTCGTCCAGGAGTTTGATGAGGCCTTGCTTATTATTGCTGAGGGCTGAGGAGTGGGACGCGTTGAGGGCTGCGATGAAGTTATCGTGGCTCTTTGTCAATTGGTTCATCTGCTCCCTGTGCTCTCCCCTGACCTTAGCTACCTCCGCCTCGTGTATAACTGAGGCTTTTTCGCCTGTTGACTGTATTTCGAGCTTGAGCGCCTCCAGCGCCTCCGCGTGGTTCTTCCTCTCTTCCTTGAGGGATTTTTTAGTTTCGCTAATGGACTTCTCGTGGGCCACCACAAGTTTGGCCGTAGCCGAGTTGTGCTCGACAGTCATATGCTTCACTTCCCTCGCGTGCTTCTCGCCGAGCTCCTGCAGAACATTTCTGTTCTTGGTGGTGAGCTCCTTGATCTCCCCGGCGTGCTTGGCCTTCAGTTGCTCCGTCAACTGTTCGTTCGATTCATGGAGATTCTTGACGACGCTCTCGTGGCTTACTTTCACTGAAGCAAGCTCCTTGCGATGGCGCTCGTTCGTTTCCTTCAAAGTATTCATCAGCTTGGAATCGAATTGGTCCGTCACGGAGGACTTGAGGAGGTCCATCTGCTCCTGTAGCTCCCTGTTGTGCCTCTCGCTGCACTTTCGCATTTCTTCGCTGTGCAGATTCTTGGCCTCATTCAACTTCGCCTCTAGGGTTGTTTTCTGTGCGGCTAGTTCGACAATGTGCTGCTTCTTGATTTCGTTGATAATGCGCTCGTGAGACGATTGGAGGTCATCCACGGCGTCACAGTGGGAGGCTTTCATTGACTCGATGACGGTGGCCTTGTCCTCCGCAGCGGCGTCGAGCTTGCCCTCTAGTTCCTTCACCCTTTCAACGTGGACGGCGAGCTGTGAATCCTTCGACGAGGCCTCCGATACCTGACGCTCCAACTCGTTCTTGTAGGACTCCACACGGGCTAGGTAAGTGGATTTGAGAGTGGACTGCAGCTCGTCGAGGTGGGCAGATTGCTGGCTCTTCAAAGTTTCCACCTCCCTCCTGTGGGTGTCCTTAAGAGCGTTGAGCTCCTTCAGATTCTCAATTAATTTCACCTCGTTGGCTTTCTTTACAGCCTCAATGATATCCGTGGCGTGCTTCTGGGTGAGCTGCTCCCTCAACTTCTCAAACTTCGTGGAGGTAGCTCCGAGAGCAGACGTTGTCGCTTCGAGCTCCGCCCTAAGTTTCTGCGTGTTGGCCTCGTATTCGGCATGGAGCGCGGCGGTGGCCTTGTTAATTTCCTTCCTGTGCGTGTCTGCCAGGGCGGACGTTGATTCTGCCGCCGAGGTTATCTGCGCCTTCAGGGATTCGACCTCCTCATCGTGCTTGGCGGTGAGCAAAGACCTTTGCTTGCTCACCTCGGCGATAACCTTCTCGCACTGACTCGTAGCGACGCTAAGGTCCTTCTTCGTGGACGTGAGTTCGGCGTTGAGCTTCTCCTTTTCCTTGGAGGTTGAGTTAAGTTTCTTGTTGGCCTCTGTCAATTGTTGGTTGAGGTCCGTGATTTCCCCTGCCTTCGCCTTGTTCATGTTCGTGGCGTCTTCGAGCTTCTTTGAGTACTGTTGTAGGATCCTCTCATTCTTGCTCACGGTCTTCTCCAGATCTGCGACCTGCTTCTTCCCCTTGTTCGTGAGCGCCTCGATGTCGGTTTTTGCCTTTTGCTTTAGGCCATCCATCTCCTTCTTGGCCTGCTGCATCGCCGATTTCAGCTGGACCCTCTGCACCTGGCTCGCGTTTAGCTTCGTCTGGATCTCAGAGACGGTGGAGGAAGAATTGGCCGAAGTGGACTCAAGCTGAGCCTTGAGTTCGGCTATCTCGGAATCCCGCTGGGCGATGATGCCCTGAGCGTCAGTCTGAACGGTGTCAAGGGCGGACTGGAACCTATTGAGCTGTCCGAGAATTTCCTCGTTCGTCGCCCCCAGGGCTTCCTTCTCCTTCTCCAATTTTTTAATTGCTTCGTCTTTCTCCTTGACGACCCCGGAGAACTGTCCCTGGAGGGCCTCGATCGTTTCGTTGACTCCGCTTGTCTCGCTGCGGAGCGCCTCCAGCTGCTGCGTCTTGGCCTGCAAGGAAGCCTTTAGGGAGGATATGGTTTCGGAGGAGGTCTTGCTGGTGCGCCTAAGCGACTCAATGTCGTTGGACGAGTCCTTGAGCTGACGGCTGAGTGACGAGTTCGACTCTGCCATTTTCTTCTTTAGGGCAGACAGTTCGTCGTTCGACGTGACTATCTTCGACGTCTTTGTCGCGAGTTCGGCCTTCAGGGAGGCAACAGTGGACTGGTACTGCTGGATGGTCTTGTTCTTCGTGTTAAGTGCAGAGTTGGTCGCGATAGAGTAAGATGCCGTCGTCGATTCGGACATGGCAAGGAGTTCCGCCTCCGCTTTCTTCGTCTGGGATATTTCAGACTTGAGGGTGGAGATGGATACCTCCATGGAGGACTTCGTGGAGGAGAGGGTGGCGAGATCGGCGGTTAAAGTGTCGATGGAGGCTGATACGTCCTGAAGCGCTGAGTGAGCGGTATGGATCTCAAGCAGGGATTTCATTTCGTCTTTCTCCAATTTGGCTGTTTGGAAGGGGGTTAGAGGCATGGTGGGTGGGGGGAAGGGGGGAGGGGAAGGGAGGATGCTCACCTTTCTCCAGATCGTTGAGCACTTTATGGTGCGTGACTGTGAGTGCCTTGAGGTTTCCGCTCGTAATCTTCAGCTGTTCATGCGCCGTGGTAGCTTGGCTCTGCCAGGCATCGAGGACCGTCTGCATTTGTTCGATCTCGGTGTTAGTGGCTGTGGAGCCAGTGCTCATCTTCTCGAGGGCGTCTACGGTCTTTTTCAGGGTCGTGATCTCTTTCTGCTGCTGGAGGACCTTATTTTGGTACTTGGTCAGCTGAGAGGCTGCGGGGGGAGGGAGGGGAGGGAGGGAGGAGGGAGAGGTTGGCCAAAGTATATTAGCTCAGGGCTCGTAGCTTCGCTCGGAGTGAACAACCTGTCGTCCTCGTCTCCTTACCTAGCTTGGTCTGCAACGTCGTAAACTGCTGTTGCTGCGCCGCCAGGTGGCTCTTCGAGTTGTGGATGACGCTGTTCAGGTTCTCCTCTAGCTCCTGCTTCTCCCTGTTGTTCGCGGCCTCCATTTCCTGGAGCTTCTGCTTTAGTAGCCTATTCTCCTCCTTCGACTGATACTTCAGGGAGGAGAGGTGCTCGAACTCCAGGGCCCTTTGCTGGAGTCTATTTTTGAGGCCTTCGATGTCGGACGATATTTGGTGTAGGCTCGACTGGGGGGGGGGAGGGGGGAGGGAGGTCAATATAACTTGCCCTTCGCATCTGTGCCCTTTGCATTATTTCCTCACCTGATCGCTCGATATGTCCCTATTGACGCTGCTAGTGTTCTTAATTTTCTTCGCCCTCGCCGCGTACATCAGGCTCAGAACCGTGTGGTGGTAAAAAGTCTGGCCAACTCTCAGGGTGGTGAGCATGAGAGTCTTGGAGTTCCCTCCAAGGGAGTCCTTAAGGAGATGGGTAAGCTTGGAATCGCGGTAAGGTGGGTGAAGGGTGGCGGAGGAAGGGTTGGACGCATTCTTGGATAGCGTCGAGAGGACGTTGCCGAGGGCTGCCAGGGAGGAGTTTATGTTCTGGATGGAAAGTGGGGTGGGGAGAGAAGGGAGGCGGGTGGTTAGGATCGTCGACTTTAGTTGCCATTGACAAAACACCATCGTAATCACCGTTCCGTTTCTCACCTGTGTCTCCGTGAGTGTCTGGCCCGTAGCGCCTGACAAGCTGACTCGTTCCGATCCCGCGAGGTCTACCAGGTGAAGTTTTCCCATCCTAAGTTCCTTTATGTCCGTCCCCGGCATGCTCAGCTGCGACTCAACGTAGATGGTTAGGATGGAGTGGCTTCTGCTGGAGGAGATGTTGCAGTTGGTCGCCGCTGTAGACCTGTTGGCGGCCCCAGCCGCGATGAGGGAGCGGGCCTGGGAGGGGGTGGTGATGTTATGGTTTAGGTTGTGGGGGCCGAAGAGGAACGTTCCGGTGGACGGGTTCTCGCGGACCTCGATCTTAGAGGTTCTGTCTCTCTTGAACTTCGCGGCCGGGGACACAGGGGTGGAGCCCGTGACGTCCTCTAGGAGGTTTCGGAAGGAGTTGTTGTAGAGCTCCACATAGCTCATCTTCACCAGGAACACCACGGAGTTGGAGACAGCTCCGGAGGGAGCGTTGGGGACTGATGACGTCAGGTGATTGATGGAGGTAAATATTTGCGACACTGCAACAACGAGCGAAGCGAGTCGCGGGAGGGATTACGATGTTGTGTTAGAACTGTGGCGGAGGTTGCTTCGCTCATCTTTAGTATTTTCTGCCATCGTCGACTCCTTTGCTTCGATTTTTCTCGTCCATCTTTCTCTTCCATCTTCCATCCTCCTCTCCCTCTCTCCCCCCTCTCCCTCACCCCCCCTCCCCCAAGCTCTCACCTGCCCTAGGTATGATCCCAGGATCCTCCTCAGTCCCCGACATGGTATGCGTCTTCCCCGATCCCGTGTGCCCGTACGCGAAGACGGTTGCCGAGTAACCATCTACGACGTCGTCGATAAGGGGAGAGACTGTGGAGGTGTAGACGGCAGATTGGGAGGTGTGGGCAGGGAAGACGTGGTCAAATTTGAAGGTCTGAGGATTTTGGTGGACAAACGAGAGAAAAGGGGGGAGTGTTAGAGGGGGGAGGGGTGAAGGGGGAGAGGACATGAAGGAGATAGGCGGAAAGAGACCTGGTGCCTACCTTGGGCTCTTGGCAACTCGAACCTGATGGTCCTGTTGGTTGAGAATTGGTCATTTTCGACTTGTGATGCTGTTCGGGGGGGGAGGAGAGAATAAGAGTCTTCCCATCCGGCATGGTCGTGATGCAGGGTCTCTCCGGTCTGGCTTGGGAAGTTTGGTTTAAAGGGAGGACATTCGGATCGGGGGGGGAGGAGTTTTCACCCTGGGGATCCTCTGGCCTTATTCTGATGGCGCAGCGTACTGGACACGTCGGAGGGTTAGTCCGGGGGCGCAAGGCCGCAGGTTTGGAAGCTCGAGAGGGCGGCATTGGTGTGGTATGCCCTTGCTTCCTCAATTTTGATGGGGTCAATTGATTTTGAAGCTTTTAATGTTATTATTTTAGGGATTGGTATTTTGACGATATTTATCTTTGTGGTGTGATTTTTAATTGGTATTAAGGGCGTTGGGTCCCATTTTCGAGTTCCGTTAGTGCCTTGAAGATTGATTTTATCAATATCAGAGGGAGTCGTGGTCTTTGTTCTTCGAATTCTCCTTCTACTTCGCCCCATACTGATAAACCCTTCGCAAGATGGTTAAGAGTACTAGTAGCTCCGGGAAAGATCCATTTTTACGGTCCCTAAAGGATAAATTGAAGCAACAGGAACGTTCCAATGGCCTCTTGTACAGCCTGATACAGAAGCAGGGCAGGGGCACCATCAAGTTCAGGGGGGGGGAGGAGAAGGGGGGGGGGGTAGGGGGGGAAGGGGGGAGGGACTTCGCGAAGGTTGCTGAAGAGTTCGTCGGAGGGGTTGCAGAGGGGGTGTTTGGGGGGGAGGGGGGGCTTGCTGCAATGGGGGGAATGGCGATCGGGGGGGCGGGGGGTAGGGGGGCTGACGAGGCGACAACGGTTCCGTCGTTGCCAGCCTCTTCGCCCTTGAGGGTGGTGGAGAGCGTGGTTAGGATATTCCCTGGTGGGGAAGTTATACAAGAGCCAGAGGGATACACTTTCAGGCCTTGCTTGGGGACGGGGGGGGAGGGAGGAGGGGGTTGGGAGGACATGGAGAGGCTCGTGGGCGTAGAGAGCTATGGGACTCGATGGTGGGTTGTTCGGATGAGGGACGGGATGGGGTTCAGCGTTGGGTTGAAGGACGGGGGGAAAGGAGAGCACGGGGTCCTGGGGTCGGTCGGGCTGACGGAGGCCGTGATAAAGGTGGTGGAATACACGGCGTTCTTGAGGGAGGAGGGGAGAGAGGGGGGCGGAAGGATCAGGTGGAGCTGGGAGAGGGGAGAGGGAGTGGTTGATGTGGAGGGGTGGGACAAGGCGAGGGACAAGGTTGGGTGGAGGAAGGCGTGGAAGGTCATCAAAGGGGAGTTGGGGGGTGTTCTTTCGGGGAAAGGGGGTGGAAAGAAGCGAAAGATTGAAAATGATTGATTATTGAGCTGATGATATGCGATGATGTGAAAAGTTTTGCTCCATTAAAAAAAAAAAAAAAACTATTTTCATTTTCAACAGTACGTGTCGCTTAGTTAGCGGCCTGCTTGGCACGCTGGTCGGCATTCACCTGCTTGATGTCCTCGCGCTTCGCCACGGCCCTCTTGTGGCTCCCGAGCCTCCTCTTGGCAAACTTGTAGATCCTCTTGTCCGCACTGGCCCCGCCGGTCTTGATCATATCAAGGATGCGACGCTCGTAGGGGGAGAGCCCGACAACCTCGCGGATGAGCTTGCGGACGTTGTGCACGCGCTTGTGCTGGGATCCCTTGCGAGACCTGTTGACCTTGGCGATCTTGGTGACGGCATGTCCCTTGTCCTTTCCCTTTGCAAGTCCAGTAACCATATTCTATCTAAGGGAAGTTTGAGGAGGGGAGTAGGGGGAGGAGAGGGTTAGAATGGATATGAGGAGGGAAAGGAAATGGTGGGAAATGGTGGGAAGTGGTGGGCAAGAGAAGGATGGAAGGGACACCACCACCGCGGGTGAAGGGTGGGTTGCTATTTCAGCTATTTCATCATTTCGTGGTACATCATTGATTGAGAGTGAGTAGTAGGGGTACATCATTGCATGGTAGTGGTCATTATAGGAATTTAGATGCGGAAAGAGTGGCATTTGGACATCTTAGTTATTCGGAGATCACCTCCTGGGTGGGGTTGTTCCGGGGCTGGGTGCACATATATCGCATTTCGTTCGTTCGAGAGGTCTTAAAAAAAGACAGGTGGCACATCGCTGAAAGGGGACCGGGTGTTTCGCACGTTTGTTGGAGTTTGGTGTTGGAGGACTCACTTCGATTTTGGCTTTTTCTTCGTGAGGAAATTGGGTGATGAGACATGTTGGAGAGCTCTTCAAATTTGTGATGGTTGTGACGGGAGGGAAGGAGGGGGGTGGAGGGGGGGCGTTGATGCGTTGTGGTGTGCGCAGTGTGTTTGGTTGGGGCGGGGGGATGCGGGAGACTTGAAAAAGTTTCAAGCCAAAAGTGGTGGATGACCAAAGCAAAAACATGGATGTCCCCAGGGGTCGAACATTTAGGAAAAAGCTCTTCGTCGGTTGAACAAGCTCGCGTGCGCGTAGTAATAGAGTGTGGTAAATTTCATTCAACCTTCGATCAAGCAAATGTCGTCCAACCCCTTGACTTCAACATCTCCTCCCTCCCACTCTACCTTGGCCTCCCCGTTCTTCCCTTTATCCAGGTCCTTCTCCCTAACCACCCCCTTCCTCCCCGTCTTAATCTCCACCACTCCTTTCCCCTTCTTGACGACGGTCTCGACCTCCTTAACCCCCACCGTGACAGTTTCCCCCCCCTCCAAGACCCTCACCCTCACCGTTCTTTTCTCCCTCCCACTCCCCAGGACCTCGCCCTTGCAGTTATAGCACTTAATCCCTTCCCTGCTCTTCTTCACCACCACTCTTACGACCATTCCCCTCCTCCAGTACTTCCCATCCCCCTCCTCTTCCCCACCCCCTGATCCCCCCCCAGTCCCCCCCAACACCACGCACTCCCCTACCCCCACCGCGATTTCGTCTCCCCCCACAACCTCCACCAAGTACGCCATCCCGTTCCTAACATTGTTGACCTCGAAGATTTCCCCTTCCCTCCCGTCAACTTTCACCCTGCAGCCCTTGACGACTGGGACGGCCCTCTCCCTCTTCCTCCTGGCCTCCTCTTCCTCCCTCTCAAGGCGGGCCTTCCTAGCTTTCTCCTCCTCCTCCCTCCTCTCTT
>BRYA01000346.1:20753-33901 GCA_030267965.1 Triparma columacea
GCGCGAAAAGAGGGGGGGTATATATGGGTTAACCACCACGACGTGTCCTGTCTCTAACCTCCCGTCCCCAACCCCTCCCACCACCCCCGCAGGAGAAGGTGGGGAGCCCAGAAAAGCCGATGTCCGACCTCGGTCAGCAGGCCTACAAGCCCTACTGGACTTCTACAATCGTTGACTACCTCGTTCAAAAGAGCGGTCGATCCGAGATTTCCATAATGGAGATCTCCAAGGACACCTCCATCATGGCCGAGGACATAATATTCTCCCTGAACCAGGTCGGGATCCTAAAGTTCATCCACGGCGAGTACTTCGTATCCTGCGAGCCCTCCATCCTCTCCCACCTCTCCAAGAAGCACCCCACGAAGCCCCCCCACATCGACCCGTCCCAGCTGCACTGGACGCCGTATTTAACGGACGTTAGGAGGGACAAGTTCAGCATACACAACAAGAGGCCGACGTACGGGGACGGGGGGAACAGCAGGATTACAGTCACGGGGGAGTTCGGGGGGGGGAGAGGGGGGGGCAGTGGGGCCATGGCTAGGTGATCAGTTACGTTTTTTCGAGAAAGGTTGGGGAAGCGAGGGGACAGAATGATTGAGATAGAGCTTTCTTTTTTCATGAATACTTTTGTTACAGTGCTATTATAATAAACGTGTAGAGCGCAGCCATTTTGCTTACTGGGTAACTGCTAGGGCGTCAGCCTCAGCTTCAGTGTTCAGTTTTCACGCCTTAACCTTAGGTTTTTACGTCTTCGGTATTTACGTCTTTCCCCTCTTCTTTCTTCATCGTGGACGTTGTCGTTGTAGTCGTTGTAGTCGTTGTAGTCGTGACTGCGTTCGCTGCCGTCGCCAAACTTTCCGTCACTCCCTCCATCGCCGCTTCCTTCCTGTTACCAAAAAATTCTTCCCTCACAGCCTCCGGGCTGATAGTTCCTCCGCTCAGCTGCTTCGCCACGTCCACAGGCAGAAGATTTCTCGGCTCCTCGAGCTCCCTGCTGCAAGGGGGCAGAAGGGCGAGGGCCGGGACGCTCTCCTCGCCGTCCTTCTCAATGTCCCTTGGGGCCCAGTACTTTTCGACCTTGCCCAGGAAGAACTGCTTCCACTTGGGCCAGTTCTCCCTCTTGACGTACGCCAGGGGAGTCGCGCCCCTGCAGTCCGTGATGTTGAGAAGGCGAAGGTCCTTCTCAAGCAGAAGCTCCACGAGCTCAAAGGTTGGTTCATTCGTCCAGCAAGCGTCGTGCAGGGGGGTCCTCCCAAAGTCGTCACAAGTTTGGATGTTGCAGCCCCTGTCAATGAGGTACTTGACGAGCTCCGTGTTCCCCCTCCTGCAAGCCATATGGATGATGGACTCCCCAAACCTGTTGCATGGGTTGTAGCTCAGCCCGCACTCCATGATCTTCTTGCACTCCTCGAGGTTCTCGAGGTTGTCCGTCCTGCAGAGCTGGACCAGTTTCAGACCGTAACTCGCTTGCTGGACGTCCGTGGGTTTGGCGTAGTACGAGGTGTCAAGAGCGCAGAAGCTCTTCGTGCAGTAGCTTCTCTGTTTGAAGATGTCCATCAGCCAGTCATGGGGGGGGACGTCATTCCTCGTTGAGATCGGTGGGATGTTGTAGCCTCCGATGGTGCTCACGCTTTGGTTTTTGTAAAGGTCGGGGAGGGGTGCGGTAGCGGGGACAGCACCGCTACTACTGCTATCCTCATCCGCCTTGGACGTCTCACCGGTGGCGACAGCAGCACTTGAGGGCTGGGTAACATGCAGGGCCGAGTTGTTACTAGCTGCTCCGGAAGCCAGCCCATCCATATCACCGTTTCCACTGGCGTTCTCTCCAGCCCCGCCCTCAACCACTCCAGCCGCTGGTTCGTTGTTGCCACCACCCTCGATACTTGACACCGTACTATTCCAGGTAGAAGACAGGGTCGTTGGTTTGTTCAACAGGTGCGTAGGTGGTAGGATTACGTCGGCGCAAACAAACTGGTCAAAGGTGAGGCCGTTACTTATTGAGATGGTATTGGAGGCAGGGACAGGATAGAGGTTTTGCACGTGGTTGGCGTTGACGTGGGGTTGATTCGCGTAAGAAGGGGGCATGGAGACGGAGGAAGAAAGTAAGTTGGCTCCAGAGGTCACGTAAATTGGTTGGAATGCTCTGTAACCTTCAACAGATACCTCACCAGGGACTCCCCCCAAGTGCGCAGGCATCGTGGCAGAAGACAACGCGCTGTCGTTATAACATGTGAGGGGAGCGGAGATTTGTCCCGGCAATGCGTAGCTGCCGCCCTTTGAAGAAGATGAAACACCTGAAGAACCTGTGATGACTCCGGTGGGCACAGAAGGCGCAGAATACACAGAATTTTCTGTCACTACCTCGTGTTTCCTAGGACGACCACGTTTTCGTTTCGGTGCGTTGGGATCCTTGCTCTTGGTGGGCCGCTTCTGCGCTACTGGTGCATATCTGGCTGCGCTCTCACCATCTGGTCCGACACCACCTGCCTGTAATGTCCTCTGCCTCCTCCCAGCGGTCCTCGCGCTCACCCTGCGCCCGCTGGACGTCGTCTCATCTTGTGAAATATTCGTCTCAACGACCTGATGCATCACAAAATCGTCTATTAAGGAAGTTGTCAACACCCCATTCTTCAATGCTGCATCGTCAGTCATGGCAAATCCTATCCTTATTCTCCTATTTAACACCTAGAAGCCTGTTCTAGTGATAATTTGGTTTGTTGAGGCTTGTAGTTGGGCGATTGGGGAATGCTACTACGTGAAGATGAACAACAGAGAAGAAATGCAAATCAAATTGGAAGAACCTCGGTCAGAGAGAAGGGCTGATGTGAAGGAAATTTGGAAAGGGGTGCTTGAGGGGGCGCTATATGGATTAAGTAGGCGAGGTGGTGCTCCAGAAGTGCGATGAAATGTCTTATTTCGAGTATAAACGAGATTCAATATCTGAAACTCTGATAAAATTGTAGTATGAAGGAAGGTGTACCACCTCAGAGGTTGAGGTTTGGGTCTGTGAAATAGGGGAGTGAAGTTGGCGTGACCAAATGAAAAAAAAATAACGGGGAGGGTTCGGGGTAAAACAATACTTGCGCAGGAACACGGTACTTATCTTTTCACCTCACGTCATGTAGGAAATGGCGTCCCATTGAATTCCTTCAAAGCCTTCCCACATGGAGCTCAAGAACTTCCTCTCGTTCTGCCTATAGCTACCTGCCATGTAGTGAACGACCTTTACTTTTTCCTTGCAAAGGAACAT
Organism: Triparma columacea; assembly: GCA_030267965.1. NCBI lineage: Eukaryota > Bolidophyceae > Parmales > Triparmaceae > Triparma > Triparma columacea. The sequence continues at coordinate 24,004 of BRYA01000346.1, forward strand.
GTTCTCCTTAGGCTCGGTGGCTTTCTCGCAAACTTCCCACTCTCGCTCACACAGACGGTTCACGTTTATGAAGGCGTGGTACTGCCAATTCCAACTGCAGCCAAAGTTGCCAGCAAGTTCTGGGGAGAGGGTGAAGATTGCGTTGAATATATCTTGATCGTTCAAGTTTGGCTCCCAGTCCTCTTCGTGATGGCTCGATCTGCGAAGTTCGATGAATTCGTGAAGCTTGGCCTTCCAGAGAGCCTCCCAGCCAACTTCCAGCATCCTCTTCTTGTCGAATGCCATGATACCCCCGATGTACCCGTTTCCGTGCCAACCCTCCTCCTTCTTGTTGCTCTCCGCGTTGCTGCTCATTAGCTCGTAACCGACTGTCCCACTCCCCGACCTTCCTTTATACCAAGGCATGTACATCTCTGGCGCAGCGATGGCGGCCCCTGACCTCTCCACTATCTCGTCGAACTCGCCAAACAGCGAGCTGACATCATGGAGAAACAATTGATCTGTCTCTATTGCTATGAAACGCTCCGCTTCAATATGCTTGGAGAGGGCCAACCTGCAATAACCTGCCTTACCGCTGTAGTGCGCGCTCTGCCTGAAGTTGAACTCGTCCAGGATCCCTTGTACTTCTCTCTCGCAGACTTTGTGGAAGTCGTAGTATCGTACGCACACATTAGGGAGCGAGGGGAGAACACGACGAAAGTGAGAAAAGCCCCCCTCGTCTACCACTAAGTGCAAATTGATTGCAGGCGCAGTCTCTAAGTCGCTGCTGCGTCCCCAGTTCATGAAAAGTGACTTGAGCATCACTTCGGCCTCCTCGTAGCGCTCGCGGGAGCGGCAGGATATTACTACAGGATTAATGGCGTTCTGTTGCACCAAGTTGCACTGATTGTGATGAGATTCAATGATGGAACCCTTCCCGACGTCGCCGGAGAGCTCCACCCAGAAACCTGCTTTGTGTGTAGTCCATTCCCCTTCTCTCTTTCTGTCCTCTCCGTCGACTAGAATTGCCTGCACCTCATTCCACCCCTCCGTCACCCTCACAGCGGCCCACTTGTCCCTGCTATCAACGCAACTATACTCTCCATCTCCAAGAGAAGTGTTTCCCAAGCAAACCCTCCCGCCCTTGATGATGCCATCAAACGCCTGTGTCCTGAAACTCACCTCCACCTTTTGCCCCTCCCCGACAGTGATTGTCTCCCGCCCCCTCGGCCACGTAATTTGAACCTTCTCCTCCTCGCGCTCCAATTGCACGCGAAAGCCCTTCCGCTCCTCTGCGACAACCCTGGTTCGTGCGCCAGCATCTTCGGCGCTGGTCTTGAGAATCTCATGAAGGGTCACCCTAACAGTGTAATCACCACTCTCCAAACCTCTCAGCGCCCAACTTTCAAGTTTATCCTTGCAGAAGCTCTGTTCACCAAGGCCCCAAGAGACGTCAACACATATTACCAACGTATCAGCCGAAAGCTCCACTTCTTGGGGCAAATCTATTGTGAGAGGCACGGTGGGAAGGTTGTAAATTGATGCTTCGACGGGAGATCGAACCGTGATCAAGTCCGCTCCAGATAGTCCCAGTATTATGGCGACGCATAGCGAATGAAAAAGAGCAGAACCCTGCAGGGCAAATCCACACATAATATCAGAAAAGTTAATGAGCCGCAGGCAGGAAGCATTTTTCGACCGTTTGGAGCAGAGATTTTGTCTCATCATGAACGACGTTCAAGAAACTCTCCTGGTCCTTGAGAATGCTTTCGGTACGCTGGTTGACACATCCGTTCTTGCGAACGAGGCCGTTCCCAAAATTCCAGCCAACCTTCTCGAGCGGCCCACCTTTGCAACCATCCACATGATTGTCCTAGCCCTGACTGAGGGCAGTCCTGCCCGTGGGCTATTGACTGCTGATGAGCAGAAGAGAGAACGGACTTTCAAGAAGCAAGAAAAACTGAGGTAAGACGGAGAAAGGATAATGTTGTTGTTGCTCTCCTCTGCATGAAGTTAAATTTGGGACGAGGAAAGCGTCACTGACACCCGGATTCCCGCCGCCTCCGCACTTAAGGTATCTAATTAAGCTCTTTGAGCTTATTTCTCTCGTCACATCCGAGCGCTGTGATATATTCTGTGTCCCTGCCAAGGTGATTGCAGGTCAGCAGGTTCCCTCGACACTCTATTTCCTACGTTCGCTCGCCAGGCTGATACGACAGTCGCCAACAAAGGTTGAAGAGGCAGTTGAGTCGGTCCTGCGCGAGGGAGAGGTAAAAATATATCAGAGGGCAGTGAGAGTGAGAGGTGAGAGATATGAAATGGGAGCAGTTATCTTATCCGAAGTGTCCGAGAGAAGGAATTCCCTGAGCCCAACGCCAACGAAGCAGTCTTCTTTCTCGTTGCACGTGAAATCAAGGGAGTCGGAGTTTTCAAGGGAGAATTGGAGAGCTTTGACGAGACGATGAGGACAATTACAAGTTTTGAACCCTCGAGCTCCTCGTTCCACTTGCCACTGGTAGCCCATTTTCACCCCTTTCGCTCCCTTGGCTTGCCGCAGGTACAGTGACTAAGATGCAGGCCATTATGCGAGGGAGGATGGAGAGAAAGACAATGATGGCCAAGGCAGCAAAGACACCACCGGTCTTAAGCACCGCGACGACTCCTGCAACCGAAAGTAGACCAAGAACAGAGGGACAAGAGAGCAGCAGTGGCGGAGAAGAGCACATGGTCATGGCGACACTGAGGGGTCCTAGAATCTTGGTTGCCAAGAACGCGGACGCGACCATGGAAATGGCCCCCATGGAAGAGAGTGTTGACTTCGAAGACAGCGTGGAGAGCGTAATAGGGAGCAGTGTGGATTTGCACGTAGCGACGACCATCGTCGCCGTTCCCGACCCGTTTTTTGTCGCTAGCACACCTATCGCAAGCACACCTATCGCAAGCGCACCTATCGCCAGCACACCAAAAGCCAGCACACCCAAAGCCAAACCCTACAAGACTCCCCCAAAACCCATCGTTCCCATTTCTCCAGACACACCTGAGGAAGAATGTCCGAGCCCCATACCCGTGGCCAGGAGAAGAACGTCAGCCAAGGCCATTGAGATAGCAACTTCTGCTGCCTCCCACCCTTCTGTTGGTGCTACGCCAAAGACCCAGGAAGAAATGGACTTTGACAAACAAATGTTGGAAGCGCATCGAGTGTTGGAAGGAGAAATGGAGAAGCTCAAGGGCGCCATGGAGAAAGAGCGAGAGAGGCAGAGGGAACGGGTGAGAGAGAGGATGAGGGAGAAACAGAGAGAGAGCAGAGAGGAGGATGCAAGCGCGGGTAAAAAAGAAGTAGGACCAGTCGTTTTCTATCCCACCAAGCAAGTGGCGAGTAAGCCCAAGGCAGAAGTTAGAGACCAAAACGATGGGAGGGAGCAAAGAGCTATGCGCGAAAAGATCGAGGTAAAATCCAGTCAAATTGCAAAGAAGGAGGAGAGGAGGGGAAAGAAACCACTTCTCCCCTCCTTCTCAAAACCTCAGCATGCCCCTGTGCTGACAACAAAGGACAATAATATTAAAGGTGGTGGAAAGAAGAAGGAATCAATGGCTATCAATGAGATGCCATCGAACAGTACCGGCACCAGCACAAACACCAACTCCGGCACCACCATCACCGCAAGCAGTAACGCAGAAATAAAGAAGGTGAAGAGGGACATGATCAACGCCAAAATAAAGTATACGCAGAGCCTTAAAAAGGTACTCGCGAAGGAGCAAAATTTGTCCAAGAAAGAGGGGGAACTCAAAAAGAAGGAAGAGCGAGTTACAAAACTTGCCGACAATCTAAGGAGACAAAGAGTGACACTGAAGAAGGAAATCTTGAAGGCAAAGAAGCCAAGCGAGTTAGTGAAGCAAATCGCCGAGCTCACGCCTGTCAAGCCGCCCTTGACAAAGGTATCGAAATCAAGCCCCACGACGAAGTCGAGTCCCAGCCCTAAAGCAAGTCCCAATCGGTTCAATGGCAGCAACGTCATGAAAGCGCCAAGGTTATCAATGACGGAGAGGGGGGCTGCCAAGATGGACAAACTTATGTCCGTGTATGCTGGAACAGTAGGAAGTGTTGTTGGTGACAACTACCAGAGTCGAGATCTTTTCTCAGAACAGCCTCCCACTGCTTCGCACGAGGGAGACGAAGATATGAGAGCTTACCGTGATAAATTTCTTTCCGGGAAGGCCTTCGGTAACAACATGGGACTGATGGGCTTGATGGAGGACAAGGAAGAAGAAGAGGAGTCAAAAGGTCGTCTCAGAGGTCCGCCAACCAAAACTTCCCAGCCCTTGAGCGTGTCCTCGCCTTCTCCCAAGTTTTCGGCTTACAAGGCCCCTAATCCTCTTCTCCAGCCCCCCCCATCGACAATTGGGACCGGACCACTGAGTCTTGGTAGCGCTTTCGGAATGAATGAACCTGATGGGGGGATGGTGAAGATCTGGACGGATGAATACAACAAGGAAATGAAGAGAAGGATGGAAGAGGCGACTGGTCAGGGGGTAGGCCTGGACGGTGTGAGGAGCCTTAGCATGGTCAAAGCGGGAACAGACGGTCCAGTAAGGAGCTCTAGTGCGAGGATCAACGATTCAAAGAGTGGTACAGCGGCAGCGGACAACCAGGCTGAAAATATGAAGGAAGACTCTGAGTCCAGTAGAGAGAGCAGGAGTGCGCCTGATGAGAGAAGGAGCATGCACACTAGCCTCGACCTGCTTATAGGCAAGACAGAAAGTGTCGCTTCGAGGAAAGGAAAGGAGAGCATCAAGAGGGGGGGGGGGGGGAAGAAGAAAAGGAACGAGCAAAAAGGCAAAGCCAAGGTCAAGAGCGGCAACGGTAACGTTGGGGGGATTGTAAAACGAGAGTCTCGTATGATTCGTGGCAGAAGTAAAAAGAGAACCCCTACGAAAACGCTCGGTAGAATACCACTTGGATACATCAAAAAAACTTCAACGTCGCCAAACAGGAGGGAACCCTCGGTGTCGCAGGAAGATGTCGATAAAGCAAAGGGTAACCTCAACCATATCCTTGCTAGGAAGAGGATGCCACTGACAGACGTCATAAAGTCATCGTCTGGAAATTTCATTCAGAGGAACAAACTGAAACAAGAGCTAGAAGAGATCATGGGGGACTATGGCTTCGGTCACAGCGTCGAGGGCATCATGGAGGTTGCGAAGAAGTGCGTGTCCGCTGATTACGCAGGATCAGTGGACTTGAAGTCGCTTGAGCGTTCCTGCAGGGCTGCGGAGAAGGGAGGGAAGAACTTGAGCAAGGGTGTTGCTGGGGGGATCTCCACGAAAGGGAAAGCGAAGCAGGTATACGACGGGTTCAGATTCTCGTTTGAAGGGTCGACCGAAAAGGAGAATGTTGTTTCCGATCACTTCGATTCCCCGCGGATGGACGTTGCCACCGAGGAGGGTAAAGGGAGGCAAGTCGACGGCACGAAGTTTCCTTGGCTTGCTAGCTTTGACCAGCGCATGTCAGAGGCGATCAAACAAGCTGGGGATGGCTACATGGACTGAACGAACATGAAATTAAAGATTAGGATCCAATGTGATTTAATGGAAAATGGAAACTTATTCCCTCTTTTTTCATATCCCGCCCCCCCGTTCCCAATCCCACTTCCCATATCTCTCCCCTTTATTAAATTTGTTGCGCAACTTAATGTTCGTCAATCTTGGTGTTGATGTTGATGTTATTTTTTGTCTACCCTTCCGTTTTGCTGATTCTATGAAATTGTGCAGCAGCCTCCCCCCGAGGACTTAGGTGGTGTAAGTGGCCTACCAGTGGTCTTCTCGTACATGAGGAACTCAATCACCTCGGACTGGAAGCTCCTAGGGTTGGTCCAGTTCCATGTCTTGTAGACATCGTGGTCCTTATCCTCTAGGGTGGTCTTCTTGAAGGTCTTATCCTCGGAGAACTGGCCGATGTCGGACTGCGAAGCTGCGTTTACATCCTTGGGAGGAATGTAGGGCGGTTCCTGGCGATCGGAGATGATCAATTCCCAGTTGACCTCCTTAAACCACGGGTGGTCCATGATCTCCTTGCAGCCCCCATAACCGAGGCGCTTCTTCTCGTCTTTGATGAGAAGCTTCGCGCATATATCAGCGGCGTCGGAGTCGAAGCTTTCGGGGTCCCACTCGGGCTCCATCTCCTGAGTGGCACAGTCAATGGCCTTCTCCTTCTCCTGCTTACCCTTGCTCTGCCCATACTTGAGAGCCGCCTCCGACCTAAAGGGGCAGACTCCGCTGATGAATTCTGCAAGCATGCAACCGAAGGACCACCAGTCGACGCAATGTCCGTAGGGCATCTTCTTGCCCTTCTTGTCGCGACGAAGCATCTCGGGGGCCCAGTATCCTCGGGTGCCTGCAGCTCCGTGGAGAGTCGGGGTAATCTGGCAAGCCAGTCCGAGATCTGTGATCTTAACCTTCCCATCGTCTCCCATGAGAATGTTCTCAGGCTTGAGATCGCGGTAGACGTAATTCTTGTCGTGCAACGCCTGGCAACCAAGCATGATTCTGGCGGCGTAGTACTGGGACTCCTCTTTGGTGAACTTTTGCTTTTGGGAGAGGTGGAAAGAGAGATCTCCCCCGGTCATGAGATCGAGAATTAGGAAAAGGTCGACTTCAGAAACGAAGGCGTACTTGAGGTTGACGACGAAGGGGGAGTCAACGGCGGCAAGGGCGACACGCTCGTTCAAGGTGAGCTGCTCGGAGCGCTTCATTTTGACGCGTTTCTTGTTCATGACCTTCATAGCGTAAAGCTTCCCGGAGGTGCACTGCGGAGAGGAGGAGGGGGGGTTAGAACTTTTTATCATTTCTGCGGTGGTTCCCAACAAACAAATTACAATAACCACGCATTGTGCTCTCACCTTCTTGCAACCGTTGACCATTCCGAAGCCGCCTCGGCCGAGCACACGGAAGAGGGCGAAGTCGTCCTCCTCCACCGTGGCCTCCTGCAGATATAAAAACTGCGTCATCTTCTCATAAAGGTGGGAAGATTTGAAGCCGCTCCCCGCCTTCGCACTAATAGAAGTGAAAACGACCTCGTCGACCTTGTCCCAAAGGTTGTCGGGGAAGTTGCCGTCAGCCACGGACTTGGTCAACTCGTCCCAGAGAGAGCCCCCGAGGCCGATGCACGTCGAGCCCTTCCCTATAGTCTCTGAGCTCCATTTTTGAATCTCCTCTGCAGAATATTCACCGTGAGTCAACCTTTCCAGGTTGGACTCGAGCATATCCACAGAGTCAGGGGGGGAGGAACCCCCGAAGACTTCCAGCATTTGCTTGCAGTGGGCACCACGAGCGACGTTTCCGTAGAGGCGACGGTAACGGCAGCAGTCTTCGATGAAAAGCATCTCGGTGGAAAACTGGGTTTCCTCCTTCACGTAACGAGAGAACTGAAGGGGGTGGGGGGGGGGGGAGGAAGGGGGGAAGGGGGAAGGGGGGGGGGTGAGCGGATAAGAAACCGAAATCAAGCATCAGTTGCGGAAGCACCGCGCGCGCCGGGGGCTGTAGAGAGGCCGGTGCGCCAAAGCAGCGAAAGTTGCGCTCCCTGGAAGGAAGGCAAAACTGTGCACTTGTGCAACATGGAATGCATGCAACCAACTCACCATGTACAGCGGCATACCCTGCTCGCAGAGCTTCTCAATCGGCCAGTACTCCGCCGGCTTGGCGGCTTTCCACCCGTCAAGGGTCGCCTTGTCGGGGTAAGGCCATTCTTTGGATGGCTTGGGCCCCTGGGGTTACACGATAAGTTGGGGAATGAGTTGTGTAAAAGTTGGGTTTTGGTGGGGTTACGGAATAATCTTTGGGGTTATGAGGATAATTTGGTATAGCTCATACGCTGAAGGAAGAAGAATAGCGTTTGCGCAGACCTTCATGGTAAAATCTGCCCAAATCCAATCAACACCCATCGAGGAACAACGTTGGTCCATTTTCTAGCCCATCCCAGCAACTCACCTCGTCTGACATCGCGTTCACATACTGTGCGTCCTCAATGGCATCCTGGAGCTCTTCCATACTTCAAGTTCCAGACTCCTAGTCAAAATCTTTGGGTCGATAGGATATTTCGGGTCGAAGCAAAAAAGATTGAAATTCACCCCCCAAGCTGTAATAAACGCCAAAGCTTGCTTGAAATGCGAGATTCGAAGCAAATACGACTAAAACCGAGAAGGAAATCACTCGTGAGTGGTGCTTAAGAGTCTAAAAATAACAACACTAAAATTTACCGGCGTTGATAAGATGAGCATTCATCATTATGAGTTCCATCAAATTTTACTTTTTCCTTAAAGAAACCCTTGATTGGACCGATTTACGTACTGAGGAAATGGCAATTGGGACCTCTGGTCTCTTCGCTGGCTGACTGCTGCGTGGTGGACAGTATCTCGTCGATGTTAGGGGGACTTTGAGGTTTTATTCTGGGTTTGGGAGCGAACCGTGGCGACTTCTCGGGCGGTACCCATTTGCATTGTTGTTTGGGTGTTTCGTATCATTTCTCAGTTCGCGTTTTAAACTTTTGGGAAGGCTTCCTCGCCTTTTAAATCCCACCTACCTCAATCGATGTGAACTGACACTCTTCTCTCTTTTTCACAGTTGGAAAGTCCACAAATCCACAACAAGAAGGGCGTGAAGTTAAATCGTCAGAGTGCACTCATCCGTGAGTTTGTGGTCCCCATCCCTCCCCTTCGCTAACAGCCTCGTCGCACGTTTGCAAGGATTCCCTGTGTTCCAGCCCTCAGCCAATCCTCATCATACATCCACGAAACCGACCAGGTAATTTGTTGAGATTCTGTATCTAGATCCCATTGTGTACTGTTACAGACAGTGTATCATTCTGATTGTAGCGGTCTGAGGGTTTCCTAAACTCGCGTCCTTCTGAAAACAGCAAATTTTCTCAACTTGCCGTCAATTAAAGATGTCCTACAACCCACGCCGCCCTTCCAACAATGGCGTCTCACGCCCGCGCCCGAGCAATGCTGGTCGCGGGAGAACGGCCGCAAATCCCGGGGCTGGGGGGCGCAATCCTATCTCGAACGCGTCTCCTGCCAATGGTTATTCCTACAAGGCCAAGGGAGCTGGCCAGGGAGGACAAGGTAGTAGAAATCAGGGCGCCGCGAAGGTGAAGAGGAAGCAGTCCAAATACACACCGGGTAACAAGGACGAGACGTTCGCTTCCGTTGGGATGAACAAGGTGAATCCGACAAAGCTGAGGGGGAAGACGGTTGGGCACTATCTGCTTGGAAAGTCCGTCGGTGAAGGAACGTTCGGAAAGGTCAAGATAGGGACCCACGTCATCACTGGCGAGAAGGTTGCCGTCAAGGTCCTTGAAAAGAGCAGAATTATCGAGGTGGCAGATGTTAGGAGGGTTACTAGAGAAATCAAGATTCTCAAGAGGAACAGGCATAGAAATATCATCCAACTCTTCGAGGTCCTTGACACCCCCACCACAATTTACCTCATTATGGAGAATGCTGATGGTGGGGAGATGTTTGACTATATTGTCGCCCACCAAAAGGTTGAGGAGAAGGTTGCCGCCTCTTTCTTTCATCAAATCGTTGACGGTGCCGAGTACCTTCACCAAATGGAGGTCACGCATAGGGACCTCAAGCCTGAAAATTTGCTCCTCCAGTCGTCTTCGGAGGGCTGGTTGATAAAGATCGTTGACTTTGGCCTCTCCAACACCCACGAGGGTGGGAGGTTGCTTGCGACGGCATGCGGGAGCCCCTGCTACGCAGCCCCCGAGATGATCGCCGGGAAGCAGTACGTCGGTCCAAAGGCTGACGTTTGGAGCATGGGAGTCATTCTATTTGCCCTCGTCTGCGGCTACCTTCCCTTCGAGAACAGGTGAGTGAGAAATGCGGAAGGCTACGGTCCTGTTCCCAAAATATGGGGGGGG
>BRYA01000346.1:33934-74850 GCA_030267965.1 Triparma columacea
CATTCACTGATCCCCCACCCCCACCCCTCTCCCCTCCCATAGTAACACGAGCATGCTGTACAAAAAGATTTTAGATGGAGACTACAAGACCCCCGACTTCATCAGCAAAGAGGTCAAAGACTTGATCAAAAAAATATTAAACGTAGATCCGGAGAAGAGGTACACAATCGAGCAGATTAGAAAACACCCATGGTATATGCAATGCACAATGCCACCTGCAGAGCCCATGGAAACGGCCGATAAGATGCACTTCGACGAGGATATCATGAAGCAGCTCGAGGCCCTGCAGCTCAACCCCGCTAGAGTCATTGAGGCCTTGAGATCTGACACACACAATCACCTCACCACCTCCTACTACCTGCTACTCAATCGAAAGAGAAGGAAGAAGGAGAAGCAGGAACTCAGGGACAAGATGTACGAAGACACCAAGAGGAAGACTGAGTTGTCAGCTGCGGCGGCAAATCACGGGGAAGAGTCTGGGGCCGATGCCGTTGTCAGCGGTTCCTCTAAGGTCCGCTCCCCGAGCATCCCTACGGGGCGGCTCAATGAATTGAAGATTAGTGGGAGTCCGGTTACCAGCAATGTGCCCCGGCTTGATCTGCAGGGTGTCCGCAATGGACCGCTTCCAACCGTCACTGGGGGCAAACCTCCAGTCGGGCGGGAGCGCAAGGGAAGCACCGCTAGGCAACATGCTCGACATCTGCAGCAGCCTACGGGCAGCCAGACTGCCAGAGAGCAAGGGAGCGGAGTTCAAGTACAACCATCCCAAGTTCAGGTCCCGATGTCAGCGAGGCCTGCCGGCCCGGCAGATATGCCCGACGGGGGGCCTGTGGTTGCCACCAGTCCCTGGGCCGACCATAACTCCAGCGAGGAGAGACCAGTGACAAGGAGCAGCAGCCGAGGGGCAAGCAGGCAGGGAAGAAAGCCAGAACAACAGAGGGTGACGGTGACCCAGGGACTCAAAGGAGTGGAACCCCCAGGAAAGGGCGGCAGTCAGGGTGGACAGAATGCGGCACTCAATGTCGTGCCCATGAGGCCAAGCGGAGGAGAAGGTGGAGGGGGGGGGAGGGGGGGAGCTGGAGGCGGGGCAGAGAGGGGGGGCAGGAAAATCAAGGATCCGACTCTCTCGGAGGCCAGTACAAACGCGCCCTCCACTTCGACACCCATCTACACTCCTCCCATCGCGACGGCCATGAGCGGCACCTCCTCAAAGCCTATCAAGGCCCTCTTCAATGAAATGAAAAAGGCCTGCAAATCCAGGAACATCGTGCTCAAACAGCCTGATCATGTCAGCGACGTTAACGGTAACGTAGTACCCGCCCATTCCGTCATCTGCGAAACAACCTTCAGCGCTACCTCTCCTCTCCTGATCTTCACCATGGAGGTCACAAGCCTTGGGGAGAAGGCAGACGGAAGGGTTAACGTGTGCAAGGCCGGTCTTCGCAGTGGGAAAAAGGGAGAATTCGACAAGGTTTGCAAGGTCCTTTTCGCAGCCATGAAGTTAAGATAGATACTTGGTTGTAGAAAAAATCTAATTTTTCTGGAGATTTTGGGGAATTGGGGGGATAATATTAGAAAAAACTTAACAAGAATATGAATAACGGACGTAACAAAAGCAATTTTGGTGGGTTGGGACAAAGTGGACAGAGCAGTGGGACACCAAACTCGGGTGGCTATCAGCAAGGCGCCTACACTCCCAATTCACAACACAGAACAAGACAGCGAAACAGGACCCCCTCCAGTGGTGGGAGGGCAAACGGAAACGTTAGTGGGCGGGGGGGGCGGGGGGGTGTGAGGGGAAATTATCGCGGTAACAACTCGCCTGGAACTGCCAAGAGAGTCATGTATGTGAGTAAGGGGGGTTTAGGGTATTTTGACTCCCACGTGGTATCTTTTCTCCTCCATTCTGACCCCCGTGCCGTGTCCGTCTTTGTTTCGTGCCTCTCTCAGTCCGACTATATAGCTTCTGAGCTCATCCCAGAGACTCCTAACCTAGTTCTCGGTAAATACCGCGCTCTGACATCAACGAGAAAGGGAGGCTATGTGACCCCAGTCAAATCTCACAAGTTTCTCTACGTGCCTGAGGATCAGGGCGACGGGGATGTAAAGGTTGAGGGAGAGAGGGATAAGAATAGGTGTTTTGACGGTGATTGGGTGTACGTGCAGCTGGGGGGGGGGGGGGGAGACGAGGAGGAGGAAGAGGAAGAGGAAGTGGAGAAGGACTATGCGGCTGACTACGCCGCCCTGGGGGGCATGATGAAAGGAGTAAACCTCGTAAACGACTTCGCCGGTGGCTCCGTGGATGCGTCGGAGGTAAACGTTGAGCTGGACGGAGGGTCGTCGAAAACCTGGAACCAGCTGCCGAGGCAGCAATCCCTATGGTCACCACAGGTCGAGATTAAGGCCCCTGCCCCAAAAATTCCAAAACCAGGAGAACAGAATAAGCCGCAACGACAGGGAAAGGTTGTTCGTGTTATTCGCTCCTCCGATTCCTTCAAGGTGATTGGAATCATCAAGAACAGCGAGAGGAACGGGCTTCAGTTTCACCCCGTCTCCAACAAGTACCCCTTGTTTTACCTCAACCCCGCATTGGCTGCAAAGGTTATCGTCGGGAAGCTTTACTCTGGCGTTTGTGAGCCTTCGACGTGGGGTCAGCATAACTACTTTCCTGCCATCAAGGACTTGGAGCTCCTCGGCAACACCGCCGACATTGAGGGGGAGACTATAGCGGCCCTGCTAGAGCACGACATCACGTGGACGGAAGACTTCCCCTTGCCCGTCGAGGAGGATGTCCAGGCCGCTGTGAGGGAGGGGAGGGACGGTGCTGAGTGGGAACCCACTCCGAGGATGCTCGAGGGAAGGAGGGACTTCAGGGACGAGTGCATCTTCACTATCGATCCCACGACCGCGAGGGACCTCGACGACGCCCTGGGTATCGAAGAGCTGGCTGACAAGAGTGGAGTCCGAGTGTCGGTCCACATTGCGGACGTGAGCCACTTTGTCAAGTCGGGTTCGGACACTGACGTGGAGGCCCAGAACCGTTGCACGACCGTCTACATGGTCGACAGGGTCATTCCAATGCTCCCGAGGCCTTTGTGCGAAGTCGCGTGCAGTTTGAACGAGGGGGTGCAGAGGTAAGACATCGTGGGAGGAGAAGCGACAACTGAAGGGTTGCGTCGTTGCTCAATTGTTCTCTTTTTGCGTGACTATTGATCATTCTCATCTCCCTTGCCTCCCTATCCCCCTTCTCAGGCTAGCTTTTAGCTTAGAGTTTGACATGAACTATGACGGGACCTTGAAGGTTGATGAGCAAGGGAAGAGAAAGGTGTGGTACGGGAAATCGGTGATAAAGAGCTGCTGCCGCCTCGACTACAAGACGGCGCAGAATATTATCGAGAGGGCTGCCGGGGAGGGCGACAAGGCCCAGGACTCCTTGAATTGGGATACTAGCCGCCGCCCCATCGGAAAGTCGATGGAAGACGTGGTCAGCAGGGTTCGCCTCATGCACAGGGTCGCGATGAACAGGAGGAGGTGAGACAGAACGAAGAGCGAAGTGACGCACGGCGATCGAAGCGAGTCGCAGAAAGGGTGAACTAGGATATTTCTCGTTATTATTTCTAATCTCCTTCGGTCGTCGCTTCGCTCGTCGCATCGCTCGTCGCAGGCTCAGGTACGACAATGGGGCCGTGGGGCTCCACAGGGTGAAACTCGCCTTCAAGATGAAGAAGGACGAGCAGAACAAGGTCCCTGACCTAGCCGAGCCGTACCCCATAAAGGACAGCAACCGTGTGGTGGAGGAGTTCATGCTTCTGGCCAACTACTTGGTCGCGGAGAAGCTCATTGTGGATGGGATGGGGGGGGGAGTTCTGAGGAGGCACCCCAGACCTCTGGAGAAGGGCCTTAATGAGGTTGTTGAGCTCGCTGGGGCGGCGGGAGTTTCCATCGACGCCAGCACGAGCGAGGCCCTGCAGAAGACACTCAACGAGTTTACCAAGAAGGTGAACGAGGGGGGGTCAGTGGAAGACGATTTGAAGCTGCAGGCCATTACGGCGTTGCTAACTGGCCCGATGCAGCCCGCGGAGTACTTCGCTGCTGGGGAGGTTGAGAGGGAGGAGTGGTGCCACTTCGCCCTCAACATACCCTACTACACCCATTTCACCAGTCCCATCAGGCGTTATGCCGATGTTCTGGTGCACCGCATGTTGGAGAATTGTATTGTGGGTGGTGGAGCGGTCGAGGGGTACTTGGGCAACGTGCTGAGTATCGAGAACACAGGGATGCTAACGGAGAAGTGTAACGAGAGGAAGCTCGGGGCGAAGAAGGCCCAGGAGAGGAGCGACAGGGTCTTTCTAGCGCTGTACTTAAAGGACAATCCAGTGGAGAGTATGATGGGGATCGTCATCGGGGTCGGGGAGAGGAGCTTTAATGTGCTGTGCCCGGGGATGGGGGTGGAGTCTAGGATTTATGCGGACGACCATAAGGACCTCTTTGATTTTGACCCCAGGGAGGGGAAGGGAGGGGAGGAGAAAATGATCCACTGCGTGCCCAAGAACGATGAAGTCATCAAGAGGGGGTTGAAGTGGAAGTTACTGAGGGTAAAGCTGTTTACGAAAATCGAAGTTAGCATGAAGTGGAAGAGTGAGCCTCCCATAGACGTCAAGGTTTGGTTGAAGGGGCCTTGGGAAGAGAGGAAAGGAGCGTAGGGGGAGTTAAGTGGGGTGGGCTGAAGAGGTGGTAGGGTGGGGATGGTGGTATAGAGGGTTGTTGTTGGCGGTAGTAATAACTCTTTGCTCACAAGAGAAACTGTATATAAATTATTGATTGGTATCAGATGATGTGTGGTAGTTGAGGGTGGCAGAAAGTTCAGAAGCCGGGACTATTCTATACTCGCCCTCTCTGAGACTGTCGCACTTCAATGCTCCAAACGAAACACGCGTCAGGGAGATCACACCTGAACCTATGGAGTGCAGCATCCGTCGAACTTGACGGTTTTTCCCCTGCGTCAGAGTAATCTGCAGCCTTGTAGTTTTCCGCTCAATAGAAATGACATTAACTGGACACGGGTCAGAAAAGCCCAGCCCACCCTGCAAATCAACCCCTTTCCGCAACTTTTCAAGCTGGGCATCATCCAAGATACCCATACAGACGGCCTCATAGAGTTTCTCAACATTCCCACCATTCGTTCCAAACTCAACAAGTTTGGTGTCGTCCGTGATTAAGAGAGCTCCTGTTGTCGCTTTGTCTAATCGACCGACTGTGTGCAATTTGAAGGTGTGCTGTGGGAGAAATGAATATACAGACGGGATAGTTAACGACTGAGAGTCATGAGAACATACAGAGTTGGCGGGCTTGTTGATGAGATACGTCAAGAGAGCCGCAACGATGAAGTACATTCAAGGTTCTGGCTCTGGCTCTGGCTCTGGTGCTGGCTCGGCTCGTCCTCTGAAGTAGGATGAGTTGAAAATCCCCCCTCCCCGTCTTTATACGACTGGATTCAAGAATATTTAACCACTTTCCGGACTTAGATTGGCTCACGTTCCTTCACAAGGCTCGTAAAAGCGCGTTAAAAAAAATGATCAAAAAAAATCAAAAACTTATAATCTCACTCAATATATAATTAATGATTCAGATTTATACAATTTTTGATTCACAAACTATTCATTAGTTTATTTTCAACAAATATCAAAATTTAACAAATAAAAATTATTTAATTTTGTAAATCTATTTCATATTATTTGAGAAGTGGTTCAATGATTACTTCTATGATTATGTTCATCCTACTTGATCCATCAAATTATAAAATGAGAAATAAAGAAAATTTGTACGACTTTTGAAAGTTTCTTAGTCACTAATAATTAATTAAATTTGATTTCATGAATCACTAACAATGATTAATTTTAGCAAATCATTTTCGTCAACATCAAAATGCGATTTCTGTTTTTGTCAGTTTTAGGATTAATTTCATCCACTTCAATTCACTGAGTTCGCACCACAAAGCTTTCCATCGCAGTATTGGCAAATTACTTGGCTCTGCAAGTCCCCTTTCACACTCAATTTGACATTGCCCTTCAGCTCGGAAAATGTCACAGGGGTGGAAGGACTCGCAGAACGCACAATTCGGACGTCGGCGAGCACCACCATCTTCTAATCCCCCCCCTCTGTGGCAGAGGACACTAGAAGTGGTTCGTTCGTCCCTCCCATCCATCTCTGTGCCCTCCTCGCCTCCCTTCCCTGTCAGCTTAGAGTGGGACAAAATTGCAAAACACCCCTCCGCCGATCCAGAGGCTGGGGGGTTGCACAAACGCCGGGCGATGAATAAGCGGGTCCAGGTTGCGAATGTCCTCGCTGCTGTGAAGGACATCCTTTCTCATTTTCCCTCCCCCTCGCCCCCGCATTTGGTCGAATTTTGCGCGTCTTCGGGCTACGTAGCTCTTCCATTCAAGGTATTGAACCCGTCGGCTCATGTTACGATATTGGACCCGAAGGCTTCTTCGATTAATATAGGCTTCTCTCGCATAGAAGGTTTATCTTTGCCTGGTATGCAGTCTGGTGTGAGGGCGGTACTCGGGACGACCGAAACCTTCAAGGAAGTGTTTGATATAGGGGTTGCTCTCCATGCCTGTGGCGAGGCGACCGATGCTGTCCTGGACGCTTGTATAGGTGAGAGTATAAACACGTGTCAAGCACCTATGCGTCTCCTGCCCCCTCCCTCACCTCCCCCCCCTCCTCCACCGCAGAAAAAAGGGCTGCATTTGTCCTTTGTCCGTGCTGTGTCGGCCGAATCAGTCGCTACGCCTTAGGTTACGCAGAGGGCCGTGCCCCTCCCCAGTCCCCCAACCCCCCCCCTCCCTGTCACGAATGGACAAAGGGTGATACAACGCGTACTGACTTGGTAAGGTAAGAAAAAACGAGAGAAAATCGAATTGCAAAAAGCGAATTGCAACAATTCCAAACCACGCAACGCTTTTCACCGCTCACACTCACGCTCGCTGCTTCGCTTACCGCAGAAATGTCGAGAGTGCTTGGAAATCCTCTCTTGCTTCCATGCGCGATTCGCGCTACGATGGGAGGCCGCGGCCGCGCTCCCAAAAACTCACCCAGCTTCTGGAGCCGCACCACCACGGCGCGGCACGCAATTTCAGCTCTCTCGCAAAGGCCTCGGACGCGGGCGAGTGGAGCCATGAGGAGTTCGAAGCTCGTGAAAATTCTGCCTGCGACGGCAATGGTGACAATGCCGACGTCAATGCCGACGACAATGCTGACTCAAAGAATAAGAAGGACTGCAAGCGGATTGTGGATTTCGACAGGTTGAACTTTGCTGAAGAGAAGGGTTATGTCTGCAACTCCTTCACAATGATGCCCTCCTCTTGTTCCCCCAAGAACGAGGTCCTCTTCGGGTACCCGAGCGAGTGGGACAATTAAGGTCTTCTCATATTTTCAATCAAACTCTCCTTTTTTTCATCACCTTCTAGGTCCTCTTCGGGTACCCGAGCGAGTGGGACAATTAAGGTCTTCTCATATTTTCAATCAAACTCTCCTTTTTTTCATCACCTTCTAGGTCCTACCTTCCGACTGGGAGAGCTGACTTTTCAGACCGAAATCAGCCAAAAAGAGAATCCATGAGGTCTTCAGAATCGGGGGAACGCGATGGTAAAAGGGCTAAAACGGGTTCTGCTAACAGAAGGAAGAGCGGCGACTTCAAGAAATCTATCCCCCCGCGTAAATTCAATGATATATTAGAGAGGTGAGTAAGATTTTGTTCACTTTTGAGGACCTCTACCTCGTTCCAAACGCGTCGTTTGCGCTCGTTTCTTTCGTATTCTGCGTCTGATGGTCCATACAGGCGCCCATGCAGAAGGAATCCCAACAAAATTTGCTTACATGCAAGCTATGACTTTTTTGGGGAAAAAGTCGAAACAAGGCCTCTTTTTTAGAAGAAAAAGGCAAAAACCAGGGCAGAGTGATTTTACAGGGCAGAGTGAGTTTTTTTTTAATTACAAATTTAAACATAAAGATGCCGACGTGTCGCGATAATTTTTTCAATTATCGGTAGGATTACGGCAAAGCTTTCGCGGAGTATCTTCGCTGTAAATTTCTGAGGTCGTAACTTACTTTCTTTTTCCTCTCCTTCTCGGTGCCCACGATGATTAAACATGTCCATTTGTCCCAAAGAACGAATTTCTATTGGGATTCCTTTCTACGGGGGGCGGCCTGAACCGAATGGATGAGTATACGGTTATAATAACACCAGAAAACGCAACTTGCGTCAATTCAGACCTCATAACATGGGAGGCCCCGAAAGTAAAGAACAATCCCCTCCTAGGGCCGTTACGGTCGGAAATAGCCATCCACAATACAACACTAACTACTCTGTAGATTGAAAGTGCCGTTAATAGTATAAACTATACGTTTCCCCGCGATTGAATAGTATTTTTCAGTTATAACATGGGAGGATTGACCGATTTCGGCCCTTTTCAACAATGTGGTGAAAAACTATAATAAACGCGTTATAAGTCTATATTAATGCACTTCTGGCGGATTCATAAGTAGTAGAGGGGGGTGAAGCTTACTGGCGGTCCGAAGCTTAAATTTTAAAGAATGTTAAAAATCCCAAATGTCAGCTCTCCCAGTAGAATACCTCTCTCTCCTCTCTCCAAAAAACTATCCCAACTGCCTGGATGGCTGAGGCCTACGACTCCTGGCATGCCGACGAGCTCACTCGGCAGCAGTTGGCCACAGTTGTTCGTGACGATATACTGAGCCTTTCTCGGTTTCTGATAAACCGGCACCGGTTCACATCTTACCTTGACTCCTCCACCCCCGGCCCTGCCCAACCTATTGACCCTTATTCCTCCCCCCCTCGGCCATCAACTGTCACCACAAAACCTTCATCGAATATATCCCCCCAATCAAGGCATCGTCCTACCTCCGTACCGGAGAATTCCTCTCGCCCCAACAAAATAACCTTGGTCCCTCGTGAGAAGGCTCTGGATGGCACTGATCATCAGTGCCAAGTCTGCGCGAAATCCATCATAAAGAAGGTTATCTGCTATCTTGACTCAGCTGACGTTCGTTTCGAAGTCGCCGAGCGCCTCCTCCTGCTGGCTGAGCAGGAGGCAAAGGATGCGGCAGAGTTGACCAAGTACAAGGCGACTCTTGAGGCTGGGGGCGATCTCCAAGTCGCCGGTTTCTCCGAAGAGGATATAAAGGGTATCAAAGAGAAAAAGAAGGCACGAATTATCGAAAACTTCTTGCGTAATCTTCAAATATCGAAATCAAACGAGGAACAACAGAGGCAGAGAAAGCAAGAACTGCTGGCACTAGCGGCCAGCTTGGAGAACGAGGAGCTCGGAGCCACCAACAAGGACGACGACAACAGCTCAGTAGCCTCCCCCCCTCCGTCCGCCGACAAAATTAAGGAGGATCTCAACCTTGTGTTTTACGACAGTGAGTACTTTGGGCTCTTCAATGCAAACGACGTGAAGCCCCTCTTTCACAAACCTCTAGAAAAAGAGGACCCTGCCACGACCAAGGTTCGCTTCAACCCCTTTATTACAAAAATGTACAGGCTTGTGTCTAAGCAGTCGGAGCCAGAGGAAGCCATCGTTGACGTTCTGGACAAGGTGAGAATTGACAAAAAAAGAGACACGGTACCCTAACGGTTCTAAATATTCACGCAACCCTTTCGGCGAAACTCACTTCGCTCGTCGCAGGTCTCAATGCTTCTCAATGTAAAAAAATGTGCCTTCCCCAGCGATATCCAAGATATCCCTAGGAAGGACATCTTCACCGACATTATCAAGGAAGACGTTTCGTCGAACCTGCGGGAAAACATTGTTGACCTTTTTGGTAAAGCCAAGGACGACACCCGACCCTACACGGCAGGCAGGACAAAACCCATGAAGGAGCTTTACTTCACCGACAAGTTCGTGCTAGCTGCTGCCAAGGGTGACCGCAGAACGTTGCTCGCCATGTTGAAGGACGGGCAGGACGTTGACGACTTCAGCTCCACCTTTAGATATTCTGCTCTTCATGCAGCGTCGGATTTCGGACATTCAGATTGCGTCGAAATCCTATTACAACACGGCGCCATCGTCAACGTCAGGAATAGGATCACAGGCAAGACGCCACTCCATTACGCCGCCGAGAGCCGCAGGTTTGACGTCTGCCGTAAGCTGCTTTCTTCAGGTGCGAGCAAGCGCACGAGGGACATGATTGGACTCAAGCCCCTTCATTACGCCACCGAAGTGCAAGATCCCGATTCGCTCGAAAGGGCGAAACTCTTAAGAGATTCCCCGGGCCGAATTTTCAAAGTCGACTTTGTCTCCACGTCGACCTGTGGCCTCCCCAACCTTCTCTCCACCATGACGATGAATTGGTCCCAGCCTAAGAATCTCGGATACGACGAAGACCCGATCGATCACCATAGGATATCTTGGCACGCCGTGAAGCCCCGTTTGGTCAACCCCCTGTACACACAATTTTTGCTCTTGCTGAATAAGAAGGACAGGCAAATCGAACATATTCCGTGCGAGCATGGCTGGTGTCACGATGATAGCCCGGACAAACCGCACACAATACGAGGTCTTAAGCCGTCCGAGGAGTACAGGATCATCGTTCAGGCACACTCTGCTGGTGGCTACGGGCCTGTCTCTCACGAGGTCACGCACAAATGTGCTACTGACGTCCCTTCGATCCCGGGAAGGCCCATGTTCATGAAATCAACATCAACGAGCGTGACAGTTTCCTGGCTTCCGCCCAAGTGGGAAAATGGGGAGCCCATCAAGTCTTACCAAGTCTCTCGTCAAATCCTCCTGAAGAAGCACATGGACGCCCTGAGGAAGGCACAGGAGATGAAACAGAAAGAGGAGGAGGAGCTTGAGCGGGAGCAGGGAGTAGAGATTACCGTGGAAGGTAAAGATTCCATTGTCGACGCCGACGGAAAGGAGGAGGAAAAGAAAGGAGACGACGATTCTCTCGTTAGGTCCCTCGATGGGTCCCTCGATGGGTCGTTGTCCCTCGACGGCTCCCTTGAATCCGTGGAATCGTTGGACGATAGCATGTGGGTCACGTACATGGCAAGTGGAGCTAAGCCCGTCTTCACAGTCAAGGGGGTTCCTCACGGCGGATGGGTGCAAATGAGGGTCAGAGCCAAGAACAAAAACGGATACAGCGAATTTGGCAAGATAGGGGGACCCTTTCAGGCACTGGAGCCTGTTAGGCTTCTCAGCCGCACCGCCCACAACATGCATATCATTTGGCAGACAATCCCCGCCAAGGAGGTCATTTGCTTCGAGCTCAACGTGAGAAAATACGGCCTCATAAATAGCGAGGATGACTACGAAGTGATTGCTACCAATATCCCACAGAATATCAATGGCATAGAGTACCACATTAGCAATCTCCGGCCCGGTACGGATTACCAATACAGGACCAGGGGCAAAATCGCTGGGAGTGGGTGGCAAAAGTGGGAGGAGGGCATCGTGTCCAAGGTGTTTAGGTGAGAACGCGAAAATAATAATAGAAGCGCCAATATCAGCGTAATCTCAGCGCAGCCTTAGCACAGCATCAGCGTACCCTCTAAACTAACCTTCTTCAAACTCCAGGACGATTGACACCGAGCCTGACCCTCCCACCAAGCCGTACGACAAGATGGGAGCGTCCACTGCCACGAGTATTGTGCTCAAGTGGGAGGCGGGGGCAAGCAATGGAAAGGCGATCACCGAGTTCGAGGTTTGGTGGGATCCTAACAAGATGGGGTGGGCTTTTTTGGCCGAAGTCAAGGGCCCCCCCGTCCTCTTAGTCTCAGACCTCGAGGTGGGAGGACACTACCTTTTCAAGGTCAAAGCCAAGAACGAAATCGGCTGGGGAGAATTTAGCGAGTTCAGCGATAGCGTGACGACCAATCCCATCCCGATCCCCGGAGTTCCTATTTTGAAATCTAAGGGAATAGGATGGGTTGAGCTAGAATGGAAACCTCCTGGGGGACAAATGCTCGTCGATAGCTATGAGGTTCAGAAGAGAATCTGCGTCAGCGAGAGCCTCAGCCACGAGCAGTGGGAAAGTGTCACCAAGACGTGCAACAGGGAATTCCTCCTGGTACAGGAACTCAGGCCTTGCGCAAGCTACCAATTCAGGGTCAGAGCGCTCACATTTGATGGCTGGAGTAGTTTCAGTCTCATCTCTGGTGCATTCAGTACCAGCCGGAGGCACTAAAGAAAGATGTTGTTGAAAAGAAAGACGTTGTTGTTTGTACTTGAACAGGCAGAGAGAATTCTTTATCTTCCAGCAAATAGTGCAGTGAACTAAGCAATCAGCTCTTCGATACTCTTTGGCTTACTTCCGTAAGGAATGTGCTTGTAATCCCCAAAGTCCATGTTTTCGCCCTTGTAATATTCTTTGAATCTGCAGATGACGGTAATGACTGTAACGATGAAAAGAAATTGAAGTATCGAAATCGCGAGGGCGATACTCTCAAGACTCCCCAATTGCGAATTGATCGCGTCCTTAAAATATACGCTGCACGTCGTCGTGTAAGATGTATCACACTCGAGGTAGGCCGGGTTCTCCTCCTCATCATTATTGTCCAGCCAACTGCAACATGTCCCCTCAATCTGAATTTCCTTGATCCACGCTAGGTCCTCCGAATTAGTCTCTGCGCTTGTAACAAGCGACTTCCAATTGGCCAGGAACGTCGTTTCCGCGTAATCATCGAAAGTGTCGTTGGATAGAGCTACAGTCATAACTGATGCAACAATGATTTCAGCAATGGTGACGCAGATCACAATTATAGTCCAAAGTATCAGTATTCTGTATTAGTCAGTGACGAGCAGGGTGTCCGGGTTAGCAAAAGACGCAATCGATTAGGCAGCGGTATCCCCTCTAGACACTTACCTTTTGCTCCTCCTCCTCGTACCCCAAACACCCAGCACAGAGGCAAGCACCATGAGCGCCCCCATGTCGGTAGTGGCGATGGTTGTGGGCTCCACAAAAGGAAAAAGTCTCATGAGTTGGCTCGAAACCAAGTTGGCCGCTGCCAGTGCAATCATTATGATGCCGAAAATAAAGTATATGAAGTTCACCCCGTAAAGAAACTTGTGGTTCGTCTCCCTAGACGTTTCGTTCATGGTAATTTCCTTGCCACAGCATATTGTTGTACATTTCTCATTACCGATCATGATAAACCGAGTTCCCTCGCGTGATGTGATTACTTTGCCCTTTGATGATTTTAAAAACTCTGGTTTCCTTTGGCAAAGGTTGGGGGGTCTGCGAGGGTATAGAGGAAAAAAAGAAGATAAAAGCGGAACGAAAGGAGTTAGAGACAACGGATATAAGCGATCCCAGTTAGAGGGGCAGAGTTGGACAGTTGTAACCAACACACATTGCCGAGGGGTGGGTGAGGCCTTGAGGAGTTGAGAGAAGTGTCCAGGCAAAAGCGAACCACCTGCGGGTGCAACTCCGGACTCAAAGAACCAACGCTCACCTCAAAATCTGCTGCGGCTTTGGGGTTGGTTTTGTTTTCTGTTTGGTTCCTGGTTTCCTTGTTTCTCCAAAAAGCAAAATAGTACCGGACTGCTCCTTCTTGACAAAAATACCAACCCCACAGCGCCCCTTACAGTCATTCATACGCACTCACTCTCCATTTCTGCCAAAAATTCCCTCCATCCGCCCCCACACGTCACACTTCGCCTTTCTCTCTCCCTTTCAGGCACCAACAGCTTCTTACGATGGGACATCTTCACGGGCTATTCCTACCCCTCTTTCTTGCCCTACTGACCCTTCATATTCCCCATTGCACGGCTCAAACAGACCCTCCGACTGTTTCACCCACTGCTGCACCAACTGCAGCTCCTACTGGTGTCAATGGAACGTCAGGTGAGTTTGACTGTGCCTTCTCTTAATCCTGCCCGCCATTCCCCCATCCTCCCCTAACACAACATCGCCTCGACTTGTACAGGCGGCGGCGACGACAGCAATCCTTTTTTCCCGTCTCAGGGAGATTGCAACATGACAAAATATTATGAATGGTTTGAAGAGCCATTTACCGAGCTAGACCAAACCTTAACTATACCTGCAACAAATCAACGTTGGTGGGACATAACGCACTACGGAGATAACCAATTATTCACTCTGAAGAACGGGCACGCGATGGAGGTGCTGGGGACCAAGTGTCGTGAGTATTTGAAGGCAATCAACGTTGGGCTGGCAGGCCAGCATGGGCCTGTGCCTGAACAAGCCATCTACGACGTTATGTGTACAGAATTTTGCAATTACAACGACTTGCTTCGCGTTGAGGCACTCCAACAATCTGGTTGTACATGTATGGATTTGTCAACAAAGGAACACGAGATAGGTTACTCGAGACCAGGGGATTGGTGTCGAGAGAATAGCGGAAAGATTCTGTGCGAGGAGTTAGACAGGTGTGGGGTATGGGAGTGCCAGCTAGAAGACTTTTCTTGCCCGAGGCAGGAGTACAATACAATCAACGTGGAGTTGCGGGGCTTTGCTTCCACAGACTACGCAGGTCCCAGTAGGGGATCTTGCAGTGGGGCGGATGGAATCTTTGGTTCGCTTATGCTGAGCACGGTATTAGGACTCCTCGGCTCAACATTCCTGCTGCTTTAGAAAATATAGAAACCCAACCTTTTCACGTAAATGCTTCGTTGACTTTTTTAAGTTTCGGTCTCCGCATCAGCATTGGCCAGAGCGGAGACAGCAGCATGGACCAGCCTCTTCAGCGCGGCCATGTCCTTAGCCAAGCTCTGTCCCGAGGGGGTTGACATGATTTCCTGGCTTTGGTTGAGGACCGAGTGGGTCGACTGGGCCACGCTGTTCACCAGCACCTTGACCTTAGACTCCATAATTGTCCTAATCGCCCTCCTTTCCTTTACCAATGTATCGCACCTCTCGTTCGCCCTTACAAGCTTCCCGCTATCACCGTCGTTGCCACCATTGGTCTTCTCGCTGCCGTTGCCGATTGCCGCCGCAGCCGCAACCCTGCGAAGCTCCTCTATCTCACCCTGCTGCGCCGCCAACTTTCCCTCAACTGTATGGACTCTTTCCTTCGCCTGACTCAGTTCCTCTGCCATAGTTTGAGCCTGCTGCTGCTGCGAGTTGCTATTCTCTCGAAGCAGGTACTCCATACTAACTTTCTCGGCCCGAACCTCGTCCAGCTGTTTCGCTGTGTCGGTCTGCTCCTGGAGAGCGGTTGACAACAAGACCTCCAGTTCGCCTATTTTCTGCCTGGCGTCGAGCATTGGGGTCGATTTCGATGGTGCAGACGACAAAGTGGAGGTAGCTTCGAACATGTTATCGGAAGAAGTCGACGTTTTGAAGGGGTGGAACTGCTTTGTGTCCAAAAGCGCCAAGGGGTTGCTTTCAATCGCTGCAGTAGCAGCAGCGGTAGCAGCGGCAGCAGTTGCGTCCGAATTGATTAGATCGCCAATCTTGGCTGCACTGGCCTCTTGGTCCATCGCCTGACCGAGGGCTTGCTGCTGCCCCCCGCCGCTCCATTCACCGAGCGCGTCGGCAACCTTTTCGTCCGTAACGGGGGAACCAGCTGTGTTCTCCAGCGTCACCCTCTGCAGGTGAATAAGCTGGGCAGTCTTCTCGTCAAGTTTTTCCTCCAATTCTTTCTGGTGTCGGTCATACGCGTCGAGTTCGTCCTGTAGGGCCATTATCTGCTCATCTCTCTCATTCAACCGCTGAGTCAAGGCAATCATGATGTCACGCTGCTTTAAGAGGAGTTGCTTGTATCTATCCACCTGCGCCTTTTCTTCCTCAATAGTCTCGCGCTCCTTCTCAATTTCAGCGAGCCTGCCCTCGTACTCTTTCCTTACTTGCTCTTTGTAATGCTTTGTCATGTGGTTGTTGCCGCCTTCTCCGTTCTGGCCCCCTTCTCCTCCCTCTCCTCTGATCATCTGATTTGTAAGCCTTGCAATCTCCTCCTCTAACTTCCTCTTCTCCTCCTTTTCTCTCATGAACTCGAGCGACCTAGACTCAAGCGCTCGTATAGCCGCCATCTTATCCGCCTCCGCCCGCCGTCTCTGTTCATCTATTTCCAATAGCCTCCTTTTGTCCACGACGTTCTTGTTTTTCTCCTCGAGCTCAGCCCGGAGTCGTTTCAGTTCCCTCTCGTACTTTCGCAATAGGGACTTTTGGTCAAGATCCTCGTTGATTTTAGGTTCGTTCTTGATGTTCTTTGCGCGGTTGGCGAATTTGAGAGTTGACAGGGATTCCACCATCGCCTCAAGTGCAGGAGAGATCATGGCCATCATGGTTGTCTTGCAGTTCCCTCCCAGGGAGTCCTCAAGGATGCGAGTTAGCTTCGAATCGCGATAGGGAATGTGCTGGCGCCCCTTGGTGTCAGTAAGGGCGGCAATGACGTTACCGAGGGCCGAGAGGGACTGGTTGATTTTCTTTGACTCTTCGAGTCTTTGTCCTGTAGCCCCCGAAAGCCTCACTCTCTCCGACCCCGCCAGGTCGACCAGGTTGAGCTTTCCAACCTTGAAGCTCTGCTTCACCCTGTTCTTCGCGGCTTTCTCCGCGGTGGCGCCACCGTTCGAGGGCGCAACATCGGTCTCAATCTCTGTCTGAGACTGCTCAACAATAATGATGAAGACAGCATGGGAGCGAGAGGAGATTTCGTTCATCTTGGTAGAGCCGGTCGCTCGAACAGCACCGCCCCTCTCCATGAGCCCGTAGATCTCAGCAGGAGACCGGACCACCCACTCCGACAGACCCTCCACGAACACTCCCTTCTTCTTATCCTCACGAATGGACAGATTATTGCGCTCGGGTTTGAGAAGGTCGGAGATCCCCTCGTTGTAAATCTGAAGGTACGAAGCACGCACTAGAAAGCGCACGGTCTGCGAGGCATGGGCCTGGATGTGGCCGAAGATTTGCTCAATAGCCCGGGGAATGATTCCCCTGTCCTCAACGTTGGGATTGGGGGAAAGGTGATTCGCTTGCAGGTCTGACATCTGGAATCCCTCCATGGTGTATGTTTTCCCCGTACCAGTCTGTCCGTACGCGAAGATGGTCGCATTGTAGCCAGACAAGGACGAATCGACGATGCCTCTAGCCGTTGTCTCGTACACGAGGGACTGCGTAGCATTTTGGTCGTAAACATAATCGAACGTGAAGGTGTGGGCGTGCGCCACGGACGCCGTGCCGCTTCTTGCCTTGGGGCTGTCAGAAGAGGTAGGGCTTACCCTCTCAGGAAGAGCAGAAAGGTCCTCGCACACAGTGATACCGCGGCCGTTTGGGTGGACCTTGACAATGTTGACGAAGGGACGGTCGTTGTGAAGCTCCCGAGCGAGAGGGGGACGCGTCCTTATCACAACCTTGAAATTGGAGGATCGCTCCCCGGAGGAAGTCCCGCGGCCCACTTTGGCTGGAGTGGGGGAAGTTGTCGTCACGACAGGCGAAGGATTCACACGGGATGAAACCGGGGCGGCAGGCTGGGGCAGGGAGTACGCGAGGGGATCGACGCGATCCGGCAGCGCAGTAGAGGTGATGGGGGGGGAGGGGGGGGTGGCATGGGCAGGGAGGGTGTAGGAGTATGGGTCAGTCGAATGCAGCAGGTGAGCGGCGGAAGGAGGTGGTGGATTATCGGGGTGGTAGTGGCGAGGATTCTGGCTGGTCGACTGCTGCTGTCGCTGGTGGTGGTAATTGTAGTGGTTCTGCTGGAACCTCGTCTGCTGCGCCTGCTGCTCGAGCTGACGCTGTCGCCTCATGTTGTCAACCTTTGCCGCAGACGAGCTTGCTAGCAGGGACATGGGGGCGTTCGACGATGTGTTTACTATTGGGATGCCCTTCTGGGACAGACGCCTCTGCACCTTGGACAAGGGTGCTGAGGAGGAAGTTTGTCTTGAACTCAGAGAGCTGCTATTTTGCTGAGATACTCGACCACCGTTCCCTGAATGCTCATTACCGTAACCACCGTCGTATCCATATTCAGAATACGACGAACCTGAGGGAGCGAGTTAACAGGGGGTGAGAATCAGAGGTTTGGTTTCGATCGTAGGCGAGGAGGGGTGCCATGAGGTGGGACAGGGGGAAGGAGAAACGGAGTGGTGAAGCGGTCATTGGGAACCAGGGACACGGGAGGGGCGGTGATAGAAGGGCACTCACGTTTACTATACATGGGGTGTGCTTTTTTAGTTACTCTTTGTCTCCTCAAATTGAGATAGATGCCCCTCTGCCCCTCCGCCTCTCCCCAGTTTTTTTGAGAAACAACAGTCAAAGCTTGGGTTAGACCCAACTTTGGTGACCCTGTGGACCCTGTTTTGATAGTGCAACAGTCATTCGGACTCAAATAAATAAACTAAGAAATCGGTACCTTCTAAAGTAGCGGAAGAGTCCGAGATCTGTTAATATGGGCGGAGGGGTCTTCTTTTCCATTCGCAGCTCAGAGCAAATGGGTATCAGATCTGCCGGTTACGAGGACGAATTGCCAAAAGAGATCGCCGACTACGGCATAGACGATGAGCAGTGGGCGGAATTTATAGATCTCACTAATAGGGCAATGAAATACGACTGGTTCTTCATCTGTCTGTTTTCGGCAGGGCCTGCGCTCATACTTTTTACGTGGTGGCTCGGCCTACAGAACAAGATAATTCACGAGCACATGAAGAGGATGTGCAGAAAGATCAACGCGGAGAAGAAAATGTTTCCTGACCTCATCCTTAGTTGCCAGTGGGAGAATGAAGGGGAAATGGTCATTTTTGGTGGCGAGGAGGGGGGGCCTACAAAGGCATACCATTACATTCACTTCGCCCGCAGAGAGGAGCCCAAGTACGAGGAGGACTATTGAACTGGTCTCGAGAACACATTATTGTTAGAAGACTGCAAGATAAGATAAAAAGAGAAAAAAGAAAAGAACTCATATCATAAACCAAAAGAAAAAGTGACTCAAACTATACCCACTTCTTGTCGACATTGAGGTGGAACTGCTTCTTTTCTAGTGGCTTCACATTGTAGTAGGCAGGCCCTGGCGGCTTTCCACTCCTCTTCCCATTGAACCTGAGAGTTCCGCTCTTGAAAGCGCTGGCTGCGCTGGCATTATTTATGATTCCGCTACCCCCAAGGTCGTACCAACCCGGCCCAGGCGTCGGCCCCGTCGATTGCTTCCCCTTCTTTTTGTCAGGAATCGCAACCGCCTTCGCACTCCAGGCCATCGGCTTGTCTTCCATCCCCGCACCTTTCTTGAGTATTTTTTCTGCCTTTTCTGGAAAGTACTCCCCAGGTCCAGGGACATTTCTTGCGGCAAGAATATCCTTGCCTCGAATGGAAGCCGACGTAAAGGAAGCATCAGGCATGTGTGCGTTTGTTTTGCGATCCTTTTTGCCGTAAAAGGTCAGCGCATCCATGGCGTCCCCAACGTTGTAGCTCCCTGGAGCGTGGTCCGTCTGAGGCTGAGCTCGACGGAATCGCTTAGAGGAATCCTTGAAGAACGAAGATCCGGTCCGTTGATCTATCATCTTCTCGCGATTAGTCGTGGGGTTAAGCTCATACTGACCGGGCCCTGGGATGGCGACAGTTGGCTCAGCTTCACCCTCATCGCGGTACCGTCGAGGCTTTGCAAACATTGATTGCGGGGCAGCACTGGGGTCCGCGATGGGGATCGTTGAAATCAGGGGGCTATACGATCCTGGGCCTGGAAGGGCTGCAGCATTCAAGAGGTGAATCTTCTGTGAGGTGAAGCGGCTGGACTTCGATATCATTGATGTGAAGCCTGAAAATATCGCCGAGTAAGTACATCATACAGTACATGTATACGGTTGTGGTTTGTTCGGTACCTCCTCACACGTCATCCCTACAATCCCTGCCATCCCCCCTCCCTTGTCCTCACCTCTTGCACTAACACTACCGCTGGACTTCTCCAAACTAGCCGACGTATGGTAGTAGCCTGGACCAGGCTGAACATTGTTATCTTCCTTCTTGAACCTGTACGTCCTCCCCCCAAACCCATTTTTCTCCCCCTTGTACCTCCCCGATCGTGTGGAATGTTTTGAGGGTATTGAGGGTGCAGTCTTCTTGAACGTCTCTATACTCTCGTTCAACTTCGGATCCTTGGTCCCACTTATGAGGAGACCGGTTCGCGCAGTCCCCACTTGACGGTGGTTGGTCATTTCTTCCTCAACTTCTTGTTTCTTTTTGCAACAGAACCAGTTGAGCAGATTGCTTCTTGGCTGTCGGTTCTGCCGTCGTTTCCCGCTGGTTTTTAATTACCCGAAGAGCACTTTATACAAATTATGTCGCGTCCTGGCGGCGGACTTGTTCGTAACCGTACAGTATCCATGGGTTCTATCGGTTCATCATTTTCGGGCGAGGATGAGTCTCCCTCTACACCTAAATTTAAGGGTGGAAATAGCCCCGAGAGACTCTCCCCGATCCCAAGTGGTAAAGGAATGTCCCCTAGGGAGGATCACAAAGGGAACAACCTTAAAGAAAGCCGCAGCGAGAGCGTTATCGACAAAGCCGAGGAGAAAAAGCATCTTACTGTGATGGAACCATTCGGCAAGAGAATTACGTACGTTGATATTAGATTGGGATGGTGACTAGGGATATGCACTTCCTAACACACTGGACCCTACCCCCCCCCCCCCCCCCCTTACCCCCTGCCAACACAGGCATAAGACAGAGCCCTTCATTGCGCCTCCAAACTCAAACAACCCCAAACCAAACAACAATATCCGCACAAGATCCAGGCGGACGGAGTCGGTCGACTCGTACGAGAACCCTTACGAGGATTCCAACGGAAGGAGGAGAGCAATTGGCGTGAATAACAACAAACTCCCCAGGTCCGGGATGATGAGCTACAGTCAGGTGCAGCGCATTCTTTCGATCTTCAAACCAAGTACTCGCACCCCCCTCTTGTGTGAGAAGATTGTAAAGTATTTGGACCAAAGTACCCTCGTTAAGATCGAGCCCTGGCACATGATCCTTTCTACTAGCCAGAAAAAGTCCTTTTACCGGACCCTCCAGTACAGGAAGATCGTTGATGATCACGGCCTCCACTTTGAGATGAACCTTACGTCTAAGAACAATTACTACATTCTGTTGCGGGGAAGCTGCTCTGTCACGTTGCCCGGAGGGAAGAACTTCAATCTCAGGGCAGGCGACACTTTCGGAGGTCTCCAGATGCCGCCCAACCTCGAACAGTACGCGGTAGACGTCAAGGCGAGGGGCAGCTACAAAAGCAGGGAAACTCTGTCCGAGATAATGTTTGCTAAGACCATTGGGGGGAGGAAGGGGAGGGTGGGGAGGGGAGACAAGATAAACGTGACAGTACCCAAGGGGGGGGAGCTTGCCGTCCTGAGCAGCAATGACGTCAAGGAAATCTTGGAGAAAATGAGTTTGAAGCTGAGCATCAGCAGCTTGCTGACAACGCTCGGGCTCAGGTGCATGGAGGGAAAATTCAAAGTCCAAAAATTCAAGGCCGGGGCTGTTCTGCAGACCGAGGGGGCAACAGTGAAGAGAGTGTTCGCCATCATTTCGGGAGAATGCACCTGTGTGAAGAAGACTGCCGTCGTCCCCGAGACAGACACTAATGGGAAGGAGGGTGGCTCCATCGCCACCGGGGGGGCATCTTTCGCAGAGAGCGGAGTCAATTTTGACAAGCGGACGGGGGAAAGGAAGGTGCAGTTGAAAAAAATTGTCCTTCGAAGTGGCTTCACGTCAAATGCCTCCACTTCTAAATTGATGTTATACGGACCTAAAAGCATCGTTGGGGACGTCGATACTCTCCTGGGAACTAACGCTGAAACCACGGTGGTCTGTAACTCTGATGTCATGTGCGTTGGATTTGACGCCGAAGATTTCAGAGAAAGGCTCGGTAACTACACCGACTTGAAGAACCAGTTCGTGAAACTTGCAAGGATAAGAAGGTCACTTGTTGCAACCCAGCTCGCGAGGGCGCTAGGGTACGTTGAAATGGGTGAAGGGGTGGACTGGGATAAGGAAGTCAAGGAGGGCGGGGAGAGGATAAGGAGGGTGTGGAGAGAGGAGAGGGAGAGAGAGCAGAGGGTCATGAAGAGGATGATGGAGGAAGAGATGGCGGAACCCGACGACACTAGTGCTTACAGCGACAGCTACGACAACGATGGTGCCAGCATCACCGAGAGAAGTAGCAAATCCTCCTTCCGAGGAGGAGAGCGAGTGTTTGGCGTTGGCGTCAAGGCGGCGAGGCTGAATCAGAGAAGTGTTGACCACCGGAGTTCCCGCGGTTCCCCAGTCAAAGGGAGCTTCTACGCGGAGGATGACAAGGAGGAGAAGGAGGAGAAGAAGGAGGAGAAAGGCATATGGGTGGACAGACTGGCCAACAGCGCGGTATTTCCGCCGGAGAACTTGGACCTGGGCCCCCCAGAGATCACGTTTGAGATGGTTTTCCAGAGGAGAGTGAAGAAGAATCCTAGGGTGAATAGGTCCAAGTTAATGATTGAGTTCAAGCGACTTCTGCTCGACGAGACCAAGAACGACGGCCCGATTGAGTACGAGGAGCCGAAGGACAGGTTCGAGAGGCTGGACTACATAGACACCTCCGGCTACAAGTACAGCGACACGGTCTTGACCTTCTTACCCCATAAGGGCGAAAGTAACGGGGATACTTACGATCTTTCCCTCCTCACTCCTTTCCCTACCTTGACCCGGGCGAGGAAGCTGCACGGTAAACCCCTGCCGGTTCTGCCGCACACCACTGGTTTCTTGAACCCCGCGCAGGCCTTTTGGGAGGTCAGACAGAGGGAGGCAAAGAGGGCCGATAAGAGAGAGTGGTCGGTGGGGAAGAGCGACAAGGCCACGATAAAGAAGGCGCTCGAGGACGGGTTCTACCCACACTTCAAGGAGAGCGGGCTCAGCATCATCACCAGGCCATCGACGGTTGCGGGGAGTGTGGCTGGGAGCAGCGTTTACGGAGGGAGCAGCTACGGGAAGGGTGCGGGGCTGATGGGCTCGGGGCTGGGGCAGGGGAGTAGTTTGCTGACTGGCTCTTACGGCTCTTACGTAGAGGGGAAAGGGAGAGGAGGACTCGGACCGAGCGTTTGGGCGAGCAACGAAGATAAATTACGCAAGCTGTACGGGGATGATAAGGAAATGGGGTTCTACGACATTACGAAAAGGTCGAGGCCGAGGAGCAAGTTGGTTGGGGGGGGAGGGAAGAGGTAAAAGGTGTTGTGTTGTTTGTATTTCAACGTGCTGAGATGAAGCATTTTCTTATTAGCGGTATCGCTTTTGGCCAACTTGAGGAGGACCGCGAGGTTGGGCGAAGCCCCTGGGTCCTCGTGGTGGCCCCCTTGGTTGGAAGCCCCTGGGAGGGGGTGGGCCTCCGCGGGGGGGGAATCCCCTTCCTGGATGTCCACGCGGGGGGGGTCCTCCCCCCCCTGGATATCCACGCGGGGGGGGTGGCCCGCGAGGCCACTGTTGTTGCTGCTGATGTTGCTGCTGGTGGTGCTGCTGTTGGTACTGAGGAGGCTGCTGGTTTTGCTTCTGTTGGTACTGAGGGGAGAGCTGCTGCTGCTGGTGCTGGTGCGGAGGTCGTTGTTGCTGATGGGAGCTTTGTGGAGGTCGTTGTTGCTGATGGGAGCTTTGTGGATGTCGTTGCTGCTGCTGCTGATGGTATGGAGGTCGTTGCTGCTGTTGCTGCTGCTGTTGATGTTGTTGCTGCTGCTGTTGTTGTTGTTGCTGCTGCTGGAGCATGAAATTGTTCGGGCTCCCCTGCCCCCCAACCGGACTTCTCTGCGACTGCATCGTCGGGCTCCCCTGCCCTTGCATCTGGTGCCTCTGGTGCTGCCCCTGCCCTTGCATCTGCCCCTGCATCTGCCCCTGCATCTGCCCCTGCATCTGCCCCTGCATCTGCCCCTGCATCTGCCCCTGCATCTGCCTCTGCATATTCCCAGCCCTGATTTGGTTTGGGTGGGGCCCCGCCCCCCTTCCGTCCGGCGTCTTGTTTTTTGCCATCCACTGCTGCTGGGCCTGCTGCTGCTGCTGGGCCCGCATCCTCTTCTCCTGAGGAAGGGGGGGGTAGGCGAGGGTTTGAAAGCAAGGGGGCGGAAAGGGGGTCGTTTTAGCGGGTGACGGGAGAAGCGCGTTTAACGACGCACCATGTGCGCCCTCCCCCCTTCGCGGAAGCTGCGGCGCGCCGAGTGGTGCAACCATCTCACCTGCATCTCCCTTTGCATCTGCATGTTCTGCCCCCTGACGACGGCGACGTTCCTGCCCCACGGGCCGATCAGGTAGCCCCTTGGGAGCCTGGTGATGGGGTTAATGTTAGGGTTGAAGATTGCCGTGGGTTCGATGGCCGGGGGGCGGGGAGCCTCAACCTTGGCAACGGCCTTGGGCTTTGGGTTCAAGTCGGTTTGCTCCTTCGACTTGTTTGCGTCGGCCGCTGCCCTGATCCTTAACTTTTCAGCCTCCTCTGCGGCCCTCTTCCTCCTCTCTGATTCCTCCTTCTTCTTCTTCTTCTCTTCCTTCATCCTTTTTTCCTCCTCCTCCTCCCCGTCGTCGAAGACGTCCCTTCCAAACCCTTCAACTTCCTCGTAAGTCTTCTTAACATCCTCAAACTCATCATCGTCCGAGTCCGTCTCCACCAGCCTCTCCATTTCAGCCGCGACTCTCATCCTAGCCTTCGTGGCCCTCTCTCCCGCCTCGTATGCCTTGTACGCCTCCCTTATCTCCTTCTCCCACGCCTTGATCTTCCCCTTGATCCCCGCGTCGTCAATCAGCCCCTCCTCCACGTCGCACTCCTCGATGCCTGTCAGGGGGCACGTGAAGTTGTTGATCTCGGTGCACTTGCTCTCTACGCAGCTCCTGCAGGCCGTCCGGAGCATGTCGTCCCACTTGCACTTTACGGGGTTCGACGCCAGCTTCCCGCAGACACCACAGAGGGTCTCGAGCTCGGGCTCGCGACCGAGCCTCTGGGACATCTCGATCACGGTCAGGGTTAGCTTGGCGGAGGTGGTGAAGGACTTCAGGACCTGGGACGTGTGGACAGTGCCGTCCTTCCTCTGGGCTTCAATGGTTTGGAGGAAGGTACGAGGAATTCCCGCAACTTTCCTCTATGGTGGGGGGGAAAAGGGGGGTTAGGGAAAACGAGGGGTTAGCTTGGTTTGGGGCGGGCGGGTGGGCGGCGAGCGAAGCGAGCCTCAGGAAGGATAGAGGGGAATGTGGGGTGGGGAGAAGGAGGTACTTTTCCTAGGTGGTTTCGTTCTTTAACTAACCCCCTCCTTCCCCCCACCCCCCCCTTCCCCCCTCGCTTGGCTTAGCTTGGCTCAACCTCGATCACCGGAACTACTCACCTCCTCCTCCTCTCCCTTATCATCTTCGTTCCTTGGCACCCACTTGGCCTTGGGCTTATCCTCTTCCTGGTTGTGCCTGGACTTGAAAGTCTTGACCCCCTTGTATCCCCCCCCCCCCGTCCTCCCGCTGAATGTGTTGGTCCCGTGCCTCATCGTACTGGCGATGTTCGAGATATTCTCAATCAGGGAATCCTCCCTATCTTGAGCCTCAGACAAGTCCATGGGGACGGCCCCTCCCCCTCCCCCCCCTGCAGGGCCGTAGTGGCCTTCGACCGAGCCACCCGTATCACCCCCCCCGCCCCCCCCTGCAGACCCAACTTCGGGCTTGTATCCGTTCCTCATCATATCCAGAACCCCCTTCCCCCCTACTGCTGCCTCCCTAGTCATGACCAAGGTGGTATTGGTCGTCACGCTGGTTCCCATCTCCCTATACTCCACCCCCGTCCCCTCAGCTACGACCTTCATCATAAAGTCCCGACCGTCCACCTTGACCTTGCCCGACTTTATAGACGCGTTCAAGACCTCGAGGATTACAGACCATAATGAGGGCATGCTGGGGAAGTGGAGGGACATTGGACGGGCAGATGCCGGAAAGCGATAATATATTATTACGTATGACATAATTGAATGATGATTGATGATTGTAGAGCTGACAATTGGGGAAAGAGTCGGGGTGAGCGGGGGTGGAGGAGATGTGGGATTTAGGGATGTGGAGGGATTACGTGCTGTTTATTGTATGTGTTGTATCTGTTGTCGTCTTGTGTAGCTATTTGTTTTGTATTTAAGTTGTTTTAACGTGTATGGAACTAAAATGGATGATATAGGTGAAATGAGGAAATGGAGAAATGCGAAATAGCAAGCTTGGGACCGAATGGAAAAAAGACCGAAAAATCGGTCCGGTCCGGTCCGGTTCTGGTCTTTTTGAGGACCGACCGGTCCTGCTTTCAGAACGGTCTTTTTTGGTCCTCGGCGGACCACTCCGAACGTTTTTTTTTTAGTACTTTTTGTCCTTTTTTGGACTTTTTTAATGAATTCACGCCGGCAGGGACCAGTAGGACCGGTAAGGACCGGGACCGGGACCGGACCGGACCGGACCAAAAAAATTCTCACACACCAGGACCGGACCGGACCGGACCGATCTCCAAAATGGCATCGGTCCCAAGCTCTGCGAAATAGTGAAAAGAGGGAGAAAAAGGGAAATAATCATGTCTGAAGCTACTATTCGCTTCCAAAACCTAATGGACGAGTCTTGGTGAGTCATAGTGAGCCATCAGTAACACTTTAAATGCGTCAATCTGTTACATTCATTGAAATAATGCCCAAAGATTGAGACTCGTCGTGAATTGACATTGCCTTTCAGTCCATAAAATCTTACACACACACACATATTACACCACAATTTATTCCCACCAGGCAATGGAGACTCGATGTATCACCGGAACTAGCAGCATCGCTTGGACTACTTCCTGCCCGTCGATCAAGCCACTCCTTGGATCCTCGTTCAGCCCAATCTTTCGCAGATAGATTAGAGTACATTAAACGCTCACTCAAAGACCTCGAGGATCTGATAGAATCGGTTGGAGGAATAGAGAATGTAGAGAAGAGGCTTAGCGTGGAGCTGTTCAGGGACCAGCTCAAGACTTACGTTGAAAACGCAAAATATGAGAGTCACCTTGCCTGCATCAACAGGCTAGAGGGACCTCAAACGGACCTCCCTCTTTACGCTTCGTACCTTCCCGTCGGAACCAAGGAGGAGGTAGCCTTTTACGTGGACTTCCTGTCCAGCATAAAGAAGCAGAACACTGAGTGAGTTCTGCCCTAACCCCTAACCCGACGCCCCGCTAGCCTCAAGTGCTAACCCTGTCATTTCACTCGCTTCGCTCGCACTCAGGGTCATCGCTTTACTTCAGGAGGGAATAGACAAGAAAAACCTTCCCGCCAAATGCTCTCTTGACGGCGTTCCAGAGCAGTTCATGAGCCACGTCGAAAATGGGGGTTCTGCCTTCCTCTCTAAAATCCTCGATTCAACGAACGTGCCCGATGACGTAAAGGCAAAGGCCAGTGCAATCGTAGAGAATGAAGTCGTACCTTCTTTCAAGGAAATCGCAGACTTCCTCAAAGACGTCTACGTGCCCGCTCTTCCCACCGAAATTGCGTGCACCAAGCGTCACCCAAATGGCGCGGATTACTACCAGAAATGCTTGGAGTTTCACACGACCACCTCCTTGACCTGCACTGAGGTCCACGAGATTGGTCTCAAGGAAGTAGAGAGGATCACGACCGAAATGGAGAGGATCGCGACTGTCGAGGAAGGTTACCCTGACTTGGAGAGCTACAAGGCCCATTTGACGACATCCCCTGAATTCCAGCCCAAGAACGAGGAGGATCTCCTAAAAAATTATCGTGACATATGCGGCAGGATTTCCCCCGCCCTCCTCAAGATCTTCCACGTCCGCACCCTGCCCTCCACCCCCTTTCAGATAGTCCCCACCCCCTCCCGCTCCGCCTCCACTGCCCCCGCCGCCTATTACCTCGCCGGTGGAGGAGACAGGCCTGGAACCTTCTACGCGAACACCAGCCACCTGCAGACGAGGTACACGTACGAGTTCGACGCCCTCAGCCTCCACGAGGCCATCCCCGGGCACCACACCCAGGCGTCCGTCTCCGCCGAGCAGGACGACCTTGAGGGCTTCAGGAAGTACCAGGAGGACAGGAGGTACTTCGAGGCGCCCGCGAGGTTCCCGTTCTACACGGGGTACGTGGAAGGGTGGGGACTGCACTGCGAGGTGAGGAGGAGAGGGGGGGGGAGGAAGGTTGGTCACGACGAGCTGGGGGCATTACAAAGAAACTAAACACACTAACCCTTTCTGCACGCTCTCTGCCCCCCACAGTCTCTGGGGAAGGAGCTTGGCCTCTACCAGAAGCCTAGTGACGAGTACGGGGCTCTCAGCATGGAAATGCTCCGGGCTGTCCGGCTTGTCGTCGACACTGGAATGCACGGCCTGGGGTGGAGCTGGGACAGGGCCTACAAGTACATGCTCTCAAAGACTGCAATGAGCGAGCAGGACGCTGGGGTAGAGACGACTCGATATGTTACCTGGCCTGGACAGGTGAGAGCAAACGTTCGTCTCCTCAACCTTAGCCACACACACCTCGCGCGCAATATTTCCGTTCCGATCTTATTGGCCCCATCTCACCCACCCACTCCTTCTTCCAAAAACCACCACCCGCAGGCCTGCGCATACAAAATCGGCCAGATTGAGATAACGAGGCTCCGAAAAAAGTTCGAAGATGAGACTGGTGACAAGAAGGATGTTAGAGACTTCTACCACGTCGTTCTGACGGCAGGAGCGGTCCCGCTAACCATACTGGAGGATAAGATCAACGAGCTTATTGTGAATGTGAGGGGTGGGGGGAACACGGCGGGCGAAGCAGCGGGAAAACCAGCGGCAACCAAAGCAAATAACGACGATTTCCTCAACCAGATGACGTTCGTTCCGGCGTGGTGCAAGTGCTGTGTCGTCCCCGGTTCGCACGGCTTTGCAACCCGTGAAAAAATATAAAAGACAGTAGTTTTCGTAAAATAAAAGCTCCGAAGCAACCATTTGTTATTTCAGGACCTCTTCCTTTATGCCATCTCTTCGCACCATTCACATCTCAGGTGCTGAATTCACTTTCCGAGATACTCCTTGGTGAGAATGCGTTCTCTCCTTCCGTCAAAGTTACCATGGCCTTGTCTGGGTCCGGGGCCTTGACCCTGTCCCTTTCCCCTCTTGGGGACCTAAGGACCTCTAGTTGCAGCGTCGGGACGTTGGGGGGAGGGCGGCCGTTCGCGAAGCTCAGCTGCTTCGGCGACTTGCTGTATGAGGAGGGTCTAACTTCTTCCTCAATGACCTCATCGTTGTCGCTGTAGAAAGAGTTTGTGTCCGAGTACATCGAGCACATGATATCAGACGACGTGTCGAAGTCCGTCGTGTTGTCGGCGAGGGAGGAGGAGGACGTCAGGATCGCCTTCTTGTCTTTGGAAATCATGTTACCGATCACACCCAGCTTGCCGTCACGCTCGTTGTCGCGCTCGCGTTGGGCAAGCCTCTCGGCAACTTCTATGGCTCTATTGGGGTCCTTTACTTGGACGTCCTTAAGGTAGGATGATGCAAACATTTGTAGGTTAGGCGCCCCAGGACGTCGCTCCGGGGAAGCCGAAGTTCCAGATACTTGACCATCTGTAGGTATGGCAGGAGGGGTCGTCGATACCGGGGAGGGATCTGAGTCGGGGGTCGCGGCAGACTTATCGCCGCTTTGTGCGCTCGAGTCTATGGAGTCGAGCCTTGCAATGATTCGAGCCTTGCGAATTTCAGGCCCAATGGAGTCAGACCTTGTCCTTCCCCGGTTGTCGTCAGTTTCGCCCTCGCCTTCGGCCTGGGCAGTGTCTTGAGAGGGGGACTGGACCGAGGGGGGGGGAAGAGGGAGGTTTCGTTCGTTATCATTATCGTCGGCGTTGACGAACGATGATTCGGTTTTGTTGTTGTTGTTGTTGTTGTTGTTGTTGTTGCTTGATTTGCCGCCCTTCTTGCCGCCCTTCTTGCTCTTCTTGCTCTTGGACTTTGCACTACCCTCGGCCCTCGCTTTCTCCATCTTCTTGTCGGCTAGGATTTTCTGGATTCTGTGATGAAGAGGGGTGGAAGAACAGGGGAGGAAGGGCGGGGGAGGAGCAGATAGTTTTAGTTAAAATCTATATAGAGAGAGGACATGCAGTCAGCTTGCATCTATTCTTACCTCTCGAGCTCAGAAATGGACATGGAATCGAAGGCCTGCGCAGCATTGTCAACCGTGAAAGAGTGCTGGCTGATCCCCCCCGAGACGTTCAACCTCGAGGAGGAGATGTCAGATGTCTCGCTGACTGCGTCAAAGTCAGAGGCCGTGATGTCGGTGAAGTTCGATATTTGGGAGTTAAGGGAGGGACGGCGAGGGGACACCTGGGAAGGACGGAGCGGCGACCGAAGATTCGTGTTAACAATGTTTAATAAGGTGCGCCTGGCAATACATGTAAGACAAGTCCCTTCTTCACACCTCAGCTCGGCCCTTCTCACCTTCTTGATCTGGATATTTGGGTCTGCTTGCGAGGGATCTACGCAAAGCGCGGAAGAGGAGAAGCGGGTAAAAGCCGTGTGTTGAATGACCTTGGCAGCACGCTCCTGCAGCTGAGACTGGATCTCCTCAAGCTCCATGTCGTGGAAGTCGTCATCTGCTATGTGCTGATTCGAAGAGGTGGCCAGGAACGTCTTGTCAAGCTCGGTGGGGGCGCGTACGGTCGAGCGGCGCTTCGTTGGGTGGTTCGGGGCCGGGTTTGTGTTATCTTCAGGGGCTGCATCGTTGGTGGGGGTAGAGCCCCTGGAGCTCGGCTTGCCCCCCTTGGTGCGGAAGGTGGGAGGCCCCGAACGGGAGCGACGATGAGGCTGGGAGGAAGACTTCTCATCGCCAGAGGAGTTGTAGTACTTGAGCGTCGAGGGGGAGGGGTTTCGAGGTGACTGCGACTGCTTCCCCTCACCACCACTGTCCTTGCCGTCCTTGCTTTTCTTTTTCTTGTTTTTCAGACCTCCGGGGCTAGGAGTACGCCTGTCGTTCTTGTGAACGATCGGTGACGACGCATGCGTAAAGGGAGAGCGCGTAGAATTGCGAGAAGATGATCTAGAGGAGGGTCCGTCTGGTTGATTGAAGGACGGAGAGGGTGGCTTCCTGCTCTGAGTGGAGCTTCTCGGCACGGTGTGGTCGCCCTTCACCGGCTGCGATCCACGTGTGAGCTCCATGACACAAGAGACTGAGGGGCGGGGGGGGTTAGATTGGTGGAGTCTGTTGTGAACCACATGGAAAAGCACGAGGATTTGGCAAGCTTTTTCAAGCAAATGGGGTGGAGTTGTGGCAAAAACGACGAGACCAATGGGTTCTACTAAAAAATGACACGGTGATGGGGGAAGTTTGAGAAGATATGGGGGGCAAAACTAACCTTAATTTGGGCTTAGAAGTGGGGTGTGGATAGCAGGGCAAGCTGAAAGGGAAGAAAAGGAAGAACAAAAGTCGCAAAATAAAAATTAAAAAAAGTGAGATTTTGTACTTTATGAGATCTTCTCTTTACCAACTCCGAGGAACCTCAAATGGCTGATCATCTTGCCGTAGGCCGTGAAGATGGAGGGCTCGTGCTGCGCGGGGGGGGATTGGGGGGGGGATTAGGGGAAAAGGGGAGGGGGTTTGGAAGTTTGGAAGTCCTTGACTCACCTGGTAAGGCA
Organism: Triparma columacea; assembly: GCA_030267965.1. Taxonomy (NCBI): domain Eukaryota; class Bolidophyceae; order Parmales; family Triparmaceae; genus Triparma; species Triparma columacea. The sequence continues at coordinate 65,517 of BRYA01000346.1, forward strand.
CACCAAACTCCCTGCATGTGGACTGGACGACGTCCTGGATCTCCACGTAGTTCGTGTGGCAGATGCTGGGGAAGAGGTGATGCTCTATTTGGTGGTTGAGCCCCCCCGAGAAGTGGTTCCAAAACCAGCTGCGGGGGCGGGGAAAGGGGGGAAGGGGTTGAGTGTTAACGTGGAGTTGGGAGTTGTTGGAGTTGAGTTGCTGCCAGATTCAACATATTCTCACCTCCCAACGCTCCAGTTGACGCTCGTCTGGCACTGGACGGCGGCCCAATCGTTCATATCCGTCTTGTTGTCATCCTTGATGTCCTGCTGCGATTCCTCCATAGGCGTGCTGCCGTCGCAGCAAACAGGCTGTGAGAGGCAGCGAAAGAGGCGAGCCGCGAGAAGGGTTGCGTCAGTGGGTGATAAGGGGGGAGGGAGAGGAGCCGAAGGTTGCTGGAGCTGGATGCGTAGCTCTGACTGATGCGTAGCTCTGACTGAAGCTCCCAGTTGCTCGCCTTCTACCATATATTCTCACCTTGAACGAGGTCGTGTTGCCACTCCCCGCATCGTTCTTTTGAGCGAACGCTACCCCCTCGATCACGTGATTGACGATAAACATGGTGGCGAGCATCTCCCCGCAAGTGAGGTGGCCGATGATGAAGAGGAGGAGGCCCTTGCCAATGCCCTGGAAGTAGCAAGGCAGGAAGACCATGTAGACAAAGGAGAGGGCCTTCATGAACCAGAACCTGATCACGTTGAGGATTGAGGCATACCTGCAGGTCGCGTCGATGTGGTAGAGGCGCTTCGCCCTGATGATCTCAACGTCTTGCGAGAGGACCTTGGAAAGGGTCATGAAGCTAAAGAGGAAGGGGGCATAGATATGTTGGTAGGCATGATACCACTCCCGTGTGTGGTGGGGGTGCATCCGCATAAAGGGGTAACTCGAGAAGACGTCAGGGTCCGATTCGATGTCATCCCCCAGCCCGTCCTTGTTGCCGTCCATCTTGCCTCCAATCCCCTCGACATCGAGGAGGTTCGTGTAGGGGTGGTGGCCCAGCATGTGCTGGATCTCCCAAGTGAAGGCAGAGGCCCCAATCATATCGAGCGTCCACCCAGCAGCCTTGTTGATGGGCTTGGAGTTGCTGAAGGCACCGTGGCTACCGTCGTGCTGAATGCAGGTACCCACGAAGGAGGCAGTGAGGCCCATTATCACGCACGCGAGGATGGGGTGGAGGTAGCCAGGGAGGAGGCACATGGCAGCGAGGGACGACCAGAAGGTGGTCAGGAGGAGGATGGCCTGTGGGAGAGAAGGCTATTGCGTGAGTAGTGGGCGACAAGCGAAGGATTATATATCGCGAAAGCCTTACCTTTATGTGGATGGAACCAGATCCCCCCCGCCTCCCGAGTTTGAGTTCTTCCAACCTCTCGCAAACCCTCTTCTTGAGGGTGGGGTAGAACTTTGACGTAAAGGTGTAGAAGGAAGGCTTGTTATCGAGGAGCTCCCCGACCTCATACTTTTTAAGGACCGCGTCCATCCTCTTCCCAGCCTTGCTCCCGGGCACACAGGCAGGGTGGTAAGTCTCCCACAGCACAGTCGCATCTGAGAGACAATGAGGCGAGCGAATCGAGACGACGAATGGATTGTTAGCCATCAGGTTCCATATCTTCAGACAATCCAGTGTGCTAGGAAGCGAGGGGGAAGAATGGTGAACACCCAACAGAAAGAATGCCACCCCCCCAACGCCACTTGCACTGTTCCTTACCTCTCCCACCGGCTAAATATAGAAGATCTCCTCCTGGGTGTTTGCTCATGAAGTCAGTGATATCATATACCTAAGGAAGTGGGGGAATTTGGTGGGATAAGTGACGTTAGGTGAAAATAAAATGAGGAATATGAGATACAAGCGACTTACCTTCCCATGAACAGCAGTCATGATGCGTCCTGACGGGCTACTGGAGGGGTGAGCGTGCTGATTCAACTGGGAGATTCGGTAGCCGCCAGACGTTGGAATTGGGGATAACAACTCCGCATTCTTCTTTATCTTGCACATCTTTTGGTAGGAGTAGAAGAGAGGCCCAACTTTTGAACAGTTTCAACCTCCTTTAACCTCCATGTGAAATTCGAGATTTAAGTATATTTGCTTTGTCAGATCAACCCATTCCGTAGCTCCACGAAGCAGACAAAATTAAGTTGACAGCGGTAGTTTTTTTTCTTTTTTCACACCAAGATTTCGAGAAATTCAGGTGGCCAAGTTCACGAAGTCAGACCAGACAGAAAGGAGAATGCGAATATTTCTCCTTCTCCTGTGTCTTCTGACTGAGACTGTACAGTTCCGTTTAGCTAGTTCTTTTGATATTGCAGGATTCCGAGTTAGATGTACGAATAATTTAAGGTCAGGGATAAATTCACAACTCCTAAACCCGAACCAGCCGACATCTGCCTTTCAATCATGCAACAAGGGCCAAGTTGTTGAACACAGGACGACCCTTCGGCCTCTATTTCTGAGTGTCGATAACATCGATAGCCCAAAAAAGGGCAAGGCCTACAAGGACGCCATCAAGCAGACCACAGCCACCGTGCTGGCTGCTGCCAGCTTTGCTGCCTTCCTCGGCTACTTCGAGGGGTACAACGCGTTTGTGGAGTTCTCGGCGGGGTACCTGGTGGAACAGAGCTTGAGTGTGGACAATCTCTTCGTCTTCCTCCTCCTCTTTGAGTACTTCAAGGTTCCCTTTGCGTTCCAGAACAAAATCCTAAACTGGGGGATTATAGGAGCCATGGTCATGAGGGCGGTCATGATCGCAGCGGGGGCGGTGGCACTTAAAGATTTCCACGGAATTCTTCTCGTATTTGCTGGGATCCTTGTATTTTCTAGTGGAAAGATATTAACTGAGTTTCTTGAGGGGGAGGGAGAGGAGGAAGAGGAGAACTTGGAGGTGCGTTTGGGGGGTTGTGTGAAATGGAAAATTTGGTCGGTCCGACAGAATTGCCCAAGTCCCCCCCTTCTCACTCACTCAACCCCCACCCCCCTCCCCCCGGACCCCCCTACCAGAATAACTGGATTGTGAAATTCAGCAATTCTATCTTTAAGTCTACTGACAAATACGACGGCGACAACTTTTTCACCGTCAACGAAATCGGGGAAAGACTAGCAACCCCCATGCTCCTCTGCATGATAGCCGTAGAAATATCCGATGTTGTATTCGCAGTGGATTCCATCCCTGCGGTGTTTGGCGTGACGGAGAACCCCCTCATTGTGTTTTCGTCGAACATCTTCGCAATTGCTGGGCTGCGGTCGCTGTACACTATTTTGTCTGAAGCTGTCAAGGTGAGAATGGAGGAAAGATCACCCCTCTCGTTCATATGAGCAATAGACAACTTTATATCTCACTTCATGCACGCTTTGTTTCTCCCCAGGATCTCAAGTACCTCGAGCCATCCGTGGCCCTGGTCCTGGGCTTCATCGGGGCAAAGATGATCGCCGAATACTTTGGCATTTGCATCCCTACCTTGACCAGCCTAGGCGTGGTTGCGGCATTCCTCGGAGCGGGCGTCGGGGCGAGTGTTGTTTTCGGAGCGGAGCAGGAAGAGGGGAGGGGGGGCGTGGGAGGGACGGAGGGGGGAGTTGGAGGGCGAGGAGGAGGCGGAGCATTGACTGGGGGGGATGGGGAAGTAAGTGCCAAGGAGGGCGGCGTGGGCGACAAACGTACATGAATGAGCCCAGAAAATCACAGTGTTAAAAAGGAACTTGTATAAAGTACACCAATTACCAAAATTTTATAAAACTCCGCTCCACCATTGTAGTCGCTAGTCGCCTTCAAAGGATATTGCACGCACAGCGGGAATCAACCATAGTATCACCGTTACCACTCGCTAAGGCATTCCTTCCAGGGGGAGGGGGGGAAGCTCTGATGACAGAAGTCCGCCCTTTCCCGACGCTAGGGGTTGCATTCAGGGGTCGCACGGAGCAGTTGATAGGGGTGCTGTGGGTGCTAAATTTGGGAATGTTGAAGGCCGACAGCTTGGAGTTGTCGGGAGACAAAATTCCCCTGCCCATGCATATCATTCTACGACGAGTGAAGCAATTAGGGAAAAGCGAATGAGATGGCCGAACAGGATTGCAAAAGAAGAACGGGTTAGAAGCGAAGGAAGGCACCCGGTAACTTATCAACTAGCGCGCAACAACGCAATCATTTGTGCTGTTGTCCACCACTCTCACCTCATCCGATCGAGAGAGGGACATTCACCCACATCCGCAGGCCACTTCGCCTTGAGGCACTCCTTCATATCCAGGACGGTCTTGTCAAGGGATATCACCTGCGTGACAAATTTACCGTCACGGTTCGCAAACACAAACCTCAACTCAATCTCATTAGCGCCAACCTCGACGACATCATTATCAACCCTAACGGTCTTCTCCTTTGTAGCAGTATCGATACTCTCAGCGGAAGAATCGGTGCCCACGCTGACCTTACTCACATCCTCAGCGTTAGTTGCGTTGGAGGAAGACATAATACAACTTTCCCTTAAGCTACGGAAAAGGGGGTGGATATCTTGATTTCTGATGGCGGCCTCGGAATAAAGTGTCGGATATGGAAGACAACTCACGAACGAATAACTATTAACTACAGTAAAGTCGAAAGGAGGCGTAACAGGTCTTCAAATTGTGCAAACAAAACTCAAACCCGAAGTAACACACTTAGAACCTATTTATTTCAAGCTCCTGAACCACGGAGTTGTGGGCTGATGGTTAGCCGACAGATGTAGGGAGATTGGAATACGAAGAGACGACGGGTTTGAGGTAAAGCGTCGGATTCAGAAGCAGGATTTGGTCCGAACTCTGCTGAGACTTTCCCAAATTTTCTCTTTTCCTCGGCTAGGAAACTTTGTTCCAGTTGGTCCTTTCAAACTCACATATCGAGTGGGATTCTTTGTGAGGCGTTCCTGGATAACGCAAGAGTTTGTCGGTCTGCCGTTTGACTATCTTGGGGTTAAATATCCAGCCCCCCAAACACTGTTTGCCCCGACCATGGTGAATCACATTTTAGAGCATAATTTAGAGAGCTCTTCCGTTGAACAGCCCCCCATGGGGGCGAACGGAGAAGATCCGCGGCGACTGAATTTCATAGGACTTGACGCGAACGGCCAGGAGAGGGTCCTCTTTCTGACCTTCGCCGTAATATGCTGGTCCTGTTTCTGCAAGGCTGTGCAGTTTGGTTTCTTCCGGGCGCACTACAACGAGGCGAAGGTGGGTCGTAGTGTGGTTTGCTAGTTGTGGCTGCCACGAGAGGAATTTCCCCCCTTATTTCCGTTGGGGATTATATTAGGGGTTTCCTTTGGGTTGATGGGTTGAGGGGTTGAGCTTTCTCATTTTAGGTACCCGCCTAGCTCGTAAGCCTGACACTCCCGAAACCATCGACCCCCCCCCCCCCTCCCCCCTCCCCTTCCTTTCCTAGGTAATAAAATTCTGGTTCCCATTTAGCATCCTCCTTATGGTCTACGACAATTTTGTCATGGCACTGGGGGACACCATAAGCAACAAGGACGCTGTCGCCAAGTCAGTTTTCGTCCTGCACCCATTCATCGTCCCATCGGTCCTAATGACGACCTTCGAAATTACCTACCTGGTGCATAAGAGGAGGTGAGATAAGCGAAAAGGAAGCGACGAATCATGAGAAGGGTTGCTTTTTTAATGAACGACGAACCAATTATGTTTGCACTGCTCTTCAAATACTTTCAACCCACCCTTATTGTCGCTTCGCTCCCCCCCGTAGGTCGGTGAAGTTCTGCGGCATCCAATTTGACGAGGGCAGGAGGGTTAAGACGACCTACAAGTCCTGGCTGCTAAGAAATTTCGTAGGCATCATCGCTGGCTGCCTCATCGGGATCGGTGTCGTGGTGAATTTCGACCTCGTCCACATTAGGCACATTGATCCAGAGGCCGGGAACGTATCGTGGCTAGAGCTGTTTGAGAGCGAAAAAACTATCGAGGAAGATGTGCACAAAGTTCTAGGAGTTCTACCCACGGCCCTGCTTATCCTCGCAAATTTTTACTTCGCCGCCGTTATGTGGCGCTACGGCTCAAACAGCTCGATGATTATTCATAGCTCGTACCTCAACCCCTGGGTCTCCCAGCTTGTAGGGACGATCGGCCTTGTGGCAGGACAATTCCCAAAGGAAGACTTTAAAATCACGAGCAACGCCGGGGAGGCGCTATTAGTCATAACCATCATCTTCCTCATGCATGAGGTCGACAAGGACATGAACGCAGCCAACGAGTTCGTTGACTTTTTGGACGCAATCGAAGACAAAACAAACAGGTGAGGAAGGGGGTGGAGTGGGAAAGGGGGGGCGACTGACTGGCCAAAGGAAAGGGACGAAGACCAAGTAGCAATGACCGCGTGACAAAGACAAAAACAAAGACCCATGTTCACATTAATAACAATCCCCTTGCTCTGTGTACTCGCAGCGCCGATGAGAATGCCCAAATTGCAGCATCAATGAGGAGCGCAAATGACCCCCCCAAGACACCAACGCTATCAAAGAGCATGTTCTGGGGATTTGGAAGGTGAGAACCACTAGGAACAAACTGTAACCCTGCCTACAAAAACTTGTGACAGGATCTAACCCTCTGCATCGAACTCTCAAACTTTAAAAAGCAACGACAAGATCCCAGATCTTGACAAGGACGGACAGAGGGGAGGACAAGGAGGGGGCGAAATTGTTGAAATGAGCTCAATTGAAGTTCGACTGTGAGATGACAGACGCCTTTTAGTGTAAAAGCATTTACACCCTTACTATAGTGAATTACAATCTCTCTCAAAATCTTAATGTCTTCATTATCATTATCATCATCATCATCATCATCATCACCATCACCATCATCATCATCATCATCATCATCATCGAGTGTGCGGGGTTGGGTTGGAAGGAGGCAAGGGAATGGGAGGGGGTGGGAAATGTGATGAACGTTGTTTCAAAGCTACAGTATTTTCGAATTTAGGGAGGAAGGCGACAGTACCAAGGGCGAGTGGATGCTACGCGTTTGCTTGCTGTTGTTGGTTGGTTGGGTGTTGTGAGTAGGGAAGGATTAAGAGCAAATTTTGTTGCCTTGGCTAAACTCGCGCTGCGAGGAGATATTATCGACTATTAGCGTGTGACAATACTATCGAGGCAAAAATCAACCTCTCCCAACACAAACAAATTGACGAAAGACGGTGACAAGGGATTTAAAAACTAGGACATCCCGGCGGCGGCCTTGTCGACAACTTCTTGGGACCCTTGGAGGAGTGGGGCTACAGTACGTGTGGTGAAGAGGTAAGCTGGGAGGGAGGGTGATCGGTGAGGGGGGGGATATAGAATGGAAGCGGTCACGGATGGAAAAACCTTAAGAGAGGAGGAGGGAGGAGAAAAGACGAGGAAAGACCGAGGAGCCCGGAAGCCCCAACACCTTTTCTCTCTTTTGCTGTTCTGGGCTTTGGAATGGGTAATTTTGGAAAATACAAAAACGCGCTATATGACGCACTATTTTCACTCACACCCAAAAAACGTCGCTCCGCCACCTTCTTTTTACGCCCGTCGATTGCGAACGCAAAATTTTCAGCACCCGACAAGATCGTCATGGAGGGTGAGGTTGAAGCAGATGCGGGAGTCATGGATGACGCCCGCAAGACCGACTTCGCCTCCGAGCTCCCCTCAGGCCCCAATCACACACCCTCCGCAATACACGGTCCCGTAGATATCGATTACACAGCTCTTGGCCCCGAACAAGGCAAACTTGTCAAGCTCCTTGAGGAGAGAGGAGCCGTTGAAGGCCTCATAGACAACTCTACCGGCGCCGATGTGAAGATTATGGAGCTCGCTGATGTCTTCCACGACGAGCGCGACAAGATCATTGACTTTCTCCTCACTGATTGTGAGCAGGGCAACTTCCGAAGGAAGACCCTCCATGAGTATGACAAAGAGGAAGGAGTCATTCACAGACTCGTCCATTGGCAGCACTACAGCAGGGGGAATAAGTTCGTCGAATTTCTCCTCGACGTCAGCGTCGTCTCTACCAACGAATCGACGAACATTATGGAATTAACATCCCTCGACGAGGACGATCTTTCTGATGAGGCAACTGCGAAGCTTGTTGAGAGTATAGACTCAAGAAATACCAAGACTCTCAAGCGAGGTGTCATTAATGGCAAGCTCAGCTTCACTGACTTCGAGTTTGGACAAACTGCAGTCACAATGTTGGGAACTCTTAAGGCAGAGGAGAGAGCAACAGAGATGAAACCAGAAGTTAATGTTCGCACAGTCAAAACCTTTAAGAGTGTGAGATCCACGAGATCTAGGGTTGAAGGCTGGAACAGTGGCAGGATCAAGAAGGGAGACGTCAAGGCTGCATATACAGCAGTAAAGGGTATCATGGAGGAGGTCAGGAAGAACTTCAGACAGCCTGCAGTCATTGACGAGCGGAGGAAGGTGCACTTTGTGGAAGAGGTCATGCCTAATGTACCAACTCTTACTGAGGAAGAGGACGGGATGCTGGAAAGTGTCGCAGGGCTAGAGGAGAAACTCTACAATAAGGGAAAGAGAGTCAAGGGGACACTGAAGGAGGGCATCGACAAGTTCCTGTGGAGAGAGGGGGACAAGGTGTGGGCAGCCTTTGGGGTCAATGTGGACAAGTCAGCAAAGGGTGTATTGGCAGAGGAATTTCTGCTTGACACATTTGAGTTTTCAGAGGAGCACTTCAAAAATAATGGGAACTTACCAAGGGTGATCAGGAATGATTTTGAGGGAACTAGAAGCATGCACTATCATTTGGGCGTGAAGGTCCCTGCCGCCACCAATCGACTCTTTGAGAATTGGTTTGTGTGGAAGGAAGTCAAACTTGAGAATGGCCGGACATCGTACATGTTGGCATTGGTGCCACTGACAGAGTACCCTGGAGGAGGCTTCAAGGACCTCAGTAAGGAAGGATTTAAGCTGGCTGAGACTACAGGTGTCTACTTCTTCAACGAGATTGCTCCAAATGTCTGTAGGGTGACACGCATTCAGACAGTTGGTCTGAAATTTAGTGGCATTCATAAGACAGTGATGGACAATGCTATTGACTACCTTGCAAAGAATCAGCTTGTTGAGGCCAACAGGTTGCAGAAGAAGTTCAGGAGGAACGGGAAGGAAGTCGATGCTGAGGTTAGGGGGGCCTTGGTGGAGAGGATGAGGGAGGGTGTTGAGTTGGAGGAGGACCAGAAGAAGGTGTTTTTGGAGTTAAAGAAGCTCTTTGGTGGGGAGGATGCAGAAGGGTGGGGGCCTCTCAAGTCACCTTACCAGGGAGTGAAGATGGAAATCAAGTACAAGCAGCAG
>BRYA01000347.1:0-51711 GCA_030267965.1 Triparma columacea
CAAAAGCAAAGTGTGACCAATCTATACACTAACGCAACATTTTTTGCTGCTCGCTTCGCTCACGGCAGGGTCGACACAAACCTCCAAATCGTCGCGCCGTCAAAGTTCCAAGCCCGCACCCATTGATCCCGCCCTTCTGGCCGCGTCCTCTAACCTGAACAAGGATTACTTGTCCCTTGCCCAGGAATACACCCACCAGTCCTGCTACCGCGTGGTGCCGACTACGCTCGAGAACCCCTTCTCGAGAGTGCACCTGCCCTGCTCTAAAGCTCTCACAGTCACACAGGCGATCCAAATGCGTCAAGGTGTGGGGTTATAAGTAAAGGATAGCAGCAGTGCGAAGAAAAATGTAATTTATTGTAATTATAACTTGGTGTTGGCCAAAAAAATGTGTCTTCTATCCCCCATCTGTTCTTCACACCCTGTTTAGCCTTTGGGCCAATAGGCAATGCCTAAAATTTTCCTATAACTTCGCTAAAAAAGTTTATTTAACGGCTATATATCCGCAAATCCGGCGATCTGATTGGTTCCAACGGGTGCCTATTTGCCTATACCTATATATGCCTATAAAATTGCCTATTTCTCTGAAAACTTTTGCCTATTGGCCCAAAGGCTAACCCTGTTTGAATCCAGAAAAGAAGCATTTTTTAATTTTATGCAGGGCATCGCGGATAGCACATACTACACGCCGCTCGTACTGTTCACAACAATCCTGGCCAACCAGGTGGTGACCACGCTAGGAGCGAGACGACGATGGGGCAGTGCAAGTTTGACTACAGTGACCGTTTTGCTTTTACTCACGATTTCACAATCTCTTGCATCACCAACAACTTCACAAACAACCACATCTACGACCAAAATTAACAACAGCTCGCTCAAAAAACCAACCACATCTTCGAAAACTACACCATCAGATACACCACCTCCCACAATCCCCTCCAAAACAAGCCTGAACAAAATTTGTTGCAAAATTTGTTATGGCCCTCCAATTCCTCGGGCAAACGGGTCCTCGGCGTTCAGCGTCAAAGAATCTAATTCGTCCTCCCCCCCCCGCTTGAGGAAAACCTAACATTTTTATTTATTCATCGTACAAGGCAGCTCACACAGAGAGCAGACATCACACTAACAAAAAAACCATGCAAATGATCTCGCGCTACACTATTTTCACACCACCTTTCATGATAACAAGGGTATATTTTCCTACGCCCTTACTACAAATCCCATCATTGCCATGTCGTCGTTTCCGATAGCGCCGGCAATGAGCCTTTGCTCCGCTTGATTCTCATCGTACCAGATTTCCAGCAACTTTTGAGTGTAGCTTGGGGCGAACCTGATCGCCTCGATGTACCCGTGCCAGAGGGCCTCCGGCTTGCCGCTGATGATGTTGCCTAGGCTCATCATTTCCTTGATTTGGGCCGACCTAATTCCCAGCGTTAATTCCCTATTGATGCTCTCCGCTGACTTGTCCTGCCTAAATAATCTATTGCAGGCCTTGACCAGGTAGAATTTGACTTTGTAAAAACACTTCCCGACCTGCTCAAGGAAACTGGCGAAGTCGGGGGGGAGGAAGCCCTCCCAGTTGGTCCTCCTCTGGACACTATTCCACCCCTCGTTGATGCCCGCCTTGTGGCCCGCTGCGCTCCACAACAGCTCGAACATGGTCCCGATGTCTTTTACGTCAGAGACCGCCCATCCCGCGTCCTCGAAGCCCTTCAGCCACTCCTCCTTCCTCCTAACTCCACCGAATTCCTCCAAATGGCTCTTGTAGAAGTCAGACGGTTCGTTAAAAAACTTGGACTTGCCGTCAAAGAAGACGCTTTTGCCGGTCTTGAAGTCATTCCTCTTGCTCCAGTCATTCTTCTCCGCGTTGACGTGGAAGCCCCCGTCTTTATAAAGGAGGGGCCTATTCAGCATGTCGATGCCGTCAAGGTCGTTATGCTCAGGCTGCAGGGCGACAAAGTCGACAACGACCATAACCCCACCTGGGGCCATGCTCTCCCTGAGGTTTATCAACGTAGCGGTCAGGTTCGCGCTTTTAGAGAGACTTTCGATTGCCACAGCAAAGGAGAACTGTTCGAGCTTCTTGAGAGCCGGGTCGTCAAAGCTCATTTGGTCGAATTTGACTCTAGGGAAGTTCAAATTCCGCTTCGTGGCCTCCTTCCTTGCCATGATAACCTCGGCGGAAGACAGGGTGATCCCTTGGTACTTGACCCTTGCCTTTCCCGCCCTTCCGCTTCCCCAGAACCCCCCTCCTGATCCCTGCACCGCTTCCTCCCTCGCCGAGACGACCTCGTTCAGCCCCAGTCCCTTGGCCGCGATGCTGTACAGGGTTCCCCCGAGCCCGCACCCAACGTCCAGGACCGAGAAGTCGCCCCTGCTCCCTCCGTGCCTCTCGTGCTCCCACAAGAGGACGTCCCTGACCCACGAGTTGACCCCGTCGGTCCCAAGCCTGTCGTATTCCTTGCCAATGAGCTCCCCTAGCTCGCTAGTGACGCCCTCCTTCCCCTGAGGGCAAGAGTCCCCCTCCACGGGGTAGCGAACTTGGAAGAATTCTCCCTCTTCCTTCCCCATTGTGGCCGCCTCGACGGTGCACATTGTACCTTCGGCTGCTGGGGGAGGGGGGGCTCCTTTCCCCACCCTTCGAGTGCTTGTGTGCAAGACCATGGGAAAGTCTGGATAGGTCTGTGGAAGGGGCAAGCGAGGAGAGGAGGGGTCGATTGGCGTACTTTAGCGTCACTTCACAGCGTTTTCCTCCTAATCACCTGTTTGTTGAAAAATCTCACCTTCCCCTCATCAGTCTTGATTGCGACGTCCCAGTGCTTTGGCATGCCATTCCCCAGCGCCTCTTCCCACGTGTCGACCTTGGTCTTGCAGTCTCCTCCTCCGTCCTCTGGCCTCTTTCTCCAGAACAGCCTCGCGTTATCGCCGAGGCCCCCTCGCCCTCCCCCGGTCTTTTCCCAAGCGCAGTCCATGAGAATAGGATCCGTGAGGTAGTTGGCCCAGATTTCAGCTTCTGTCCTCCTGCAAGTTTCATAGTAGCCAAGGGTGCCCTTAATAGGCGTGCTGGCTGACGCGGGGTCCTCGTGAGCGTTGAAGCTGGCGCACGGCAGCAGTTCGGCCTGCGGTACGTTGCGAGTAAAGTTTATCGACACGGTTGGTTTGTGTGAGAAGTGCGACAGCCCCCGACTTACAGCGACCCAGGGTGCAGTGCAAGCAGGCCCGGCCTCTTTCGCAAGAACTGCCTCGAAACCCCCGCCTATCATCTCACCTCGTGTCCCTCCTCCCCTCCCTTCACCCTCCCCATGGCGGCCCCCGCCCCTCCGCAGAAGCCACCCACCACCGCCTTCGCCTGCATCCCCCAAGCCACATCGAACGTGCTCAGTGCCGCCCAGTACACGATCAACAGGGCCAGGCAAATGTACCTAGTCTCAGCCTCGTAGAACCGCTCGTATATACGCTTCTGGGTGGCGTGGACCAGGACCTTCTTCGCGGCCGTCATGTGTGCGACTTCGTCCCTGTATGCGTCCACCTCCTCCTCCAAATCACCGAGTATCCCCAGGTACTCATCGCTCGCCCTCTTGAGCTTCTCCCCCTTGAGCTCGTCCCCCCCCGCCTCCCTCTTTGCCCCCTCAAATTCCTTCCAGTAAGGGATTGCCCTTAGTTTTTTTCGAAGGCCGATACCCTTGCTCTCCGCGAAGCTCGCGATCGCCGCCTGCCCCGCGTCGTTGCAGAGCATCACCAGAGACTCTGCCCCCCAACGGGGCTGAGGGACACCGTGGAGGGGACGGGAGGTGGAGGAGGCTACGTAGGCGCGGGCGTTGTGGTAGTGATAGAGGAGGCTGGCGAGAGGGTAATATGTGCCGATCGTCGAGTACTCCGCACAGGTTATTACTTTGTCTATGTAGTAAATAATGCTGGAACTGTTAATGAAGGGACCCTTGGGTAGTGGTGCGCCCTCTCGTAATGAAACCCTGGGGTTGTGAGGGTAGTACAACAATGACGCGAGGGCGCAGTCTAAATCGTAAGAGAGTAAGGAGGAGGTGGTGGTTGTGGAGGGAGGTTCGGGGGAGACTGTTTTTGAGACTGGTGAGGATGGTGGGGAAGATGATGTGGATAGGGAAGTAGATGTAGGGATGGCGGATGCAGATGTTGAAGTGGTGGTGGAGCGCATCGAGCTCATCTTGTTCTTTAGTTCATCGTAATCGCTTCTTATCTTCTTGAGCTGAGGGTGCGCGGGGAGTGGGGGGGGGATTGAGGGAGCAGGTTGGGGATTAGGATGTGAATTGTTTGACGATTTGGTTTGATCGTCGTCTCTTCTTCCACATTTCCCCCATCGCTTCCCTATAAATCCCCGATTCCCCAAGAACAACTAGTAACATACCTCATCCGTCTCCCCTTCCTGTTGTATGTCAACAATTTCAGACCTTCTCTCCTCCTCTGCGTCGTAATCAAGCTTATCAGGACAAATATAAACGCGGTTAGGCCCGCCGTTCGTTGGGTAGGTGGAGGGGGTGGGTATTAGGGGAGGCACAGATGTAGACATAAATGAAGACGGGGGGGTGGGTATGGGGGAGGGGTGGGGCTGGGCGGGGGGGAATTGGGGGGGAATTGCGAGGGGGGGGGGGGAGTTCGGGGAATCGGTGGAGATTGTTGGGAGCTCGTGAATGGGGGTTGAAGGGAGGGGGGTGGGGGGTGAGAGTTTTGAGGCGACCAAGTCCCAAGTCCTCGAGGAAAACAGAAGATTGGACAAAAAGGAGGCTTCAAGAAGAAGGAAGAAAACCCTCGGTGCCGAGTTGTATTCAGTTATGCAATTCAGAGTGTTTGTTTCGCGCGTTCTTGTGCTCCCCCCCCAACCCTTCTCACTCCTCCTCCTCTTGTTTCCCCTCCTCCTCACATTTCATCCAGAATCTCTCCATCGCAACCGGTTCCAGTCCGATCCCATACAGCACGACCCCGTCGCACCTGACCTCCCCCCCTTCCTCCTCCCTAACCACCGTCCCCCAGTAGCTCCTCTCGTCGTTCCCGCTGAGCCCTTTGTTGAATTGTCCCCCCTCGATGCCTTCCCCGAACCCAAACGCCGAGACTGTGGCCCAGAGCTGGTCGCTCTTCTCACCCGTTATCCTCCACTTTCCCTTAACCTCGGCTTCGCTCCCTACCCTATACAGGCTGAAGGTGTTGTCAAGTTTGAATACGACCTTGAACATATTGAGTCCTACGACCGCCCCCCCGCCTTGGTGACCCGCAGACCCCCCTCCCTTCTTCCCCCACCCCTTCCCCAATTTCCTTGGTTTCTCCCCCCTAACGAGGCTCTCCGTAACGAGCGTGAACGTCCTACCCTCAATGTCCTCCTTCCCGAATCTCCTGACCTCCACGAGTTCCCTCTCCAGGTTAGTCTCCTTCATAACTCTCGTCATCTCCCAGCTGACCCCACCCTCTACCCTGGGGTTGAACATCTGCGGTGCGTCCATGAATTTATCGTGCATCTCAGGGTATATCATCGCTCCCTTCTTAACCATGCTCCTCCCAACAACCACCTTACCGCCGAACGTTGACACTACACCCTCGGCAACGACGCCACCGGAATCGGTCTTGGCGCCGAGGTAGATTGAACCCGAATCGTAAGACCAGTAACCGAGACGGGGGAGAACGGACTCGAAGGTGTTGTAAAGCTCAGCGGAGGAGTTGGGGGCAGGCTGGGGGTTGGGGGTAAGGGGGGGAGGGTAGGGGGGGTAAGGGGGGGGGTGGGGGGTGGGGGGGGGTTGTGTCTCGGAATTTATCTTGGTCGATTTTTCCCACCCTTGCTGTCATTGGATCATTGCGTGTTGTTGTATCTTTGCTGTATCGTTGTTGTATCTTTGCTGTATCGTTGTCGTATCTCATGGGTGTTTTTTCACATCTTACTCCGCGTATCCTACTTCACTTGTGCTTCATCTCCTGCTGTTGTCTTACCTCTTCCCCCCCCTCCCCAGCTAGGAGTTCGTAGCTCCCGTCCCTCTTGAGGACCACTGGGACCTTCCTCTTCTTGGCTTTTATGCTTGTGAAACTCTTCATAACGCCCCCGTCGTGCAGGGGGGTGGGGGTGGAGATTGTAGATGATAGAGACCAAAGTCTGGGGTGTGAGGGGTGGGGTGTGAGGGGTGTGAGGGGTGTGAGGGGTGTGAGGGATGTGTGAGGGGGAGGGTAATGTTTTTCCTTTGTCATTCTCCTTTGTCTTTCTTGTTTGTCTATCTCTCTCTCTTGAGTTGTTCTGTTTCGACTCTTGGAGGTGTTCTGTTCTCCTTTTTCTTTTTCTCCTTCTCTCTTTCTCCTTCTCTTTCTCCTTCTCTTTGGTCTCTCATTCTGTCAATAGTTTCCCCGAGTCTCCTATGTCTTTAAATTTGTCTGTAAAGTAGTTTAGAAGTCTCCTCCATCTGGTCTCATCCTCTGTTTGGCCAAACTTACCCACAAAGTTCATCTTTATCAGGTTGAAATCGCAATATTGTCTTGTTATTTCTGTTGTTATTTCTTGTTATATCTCTTGTATCAATGTCTTTACTCGTAGCCAACACAGAGGAGAGATTTGAACAAAGAAGGGTCGGTCGAGAACAGAATTTCAAGGAACATATTTCAAATGGGACGCATAGAAGGACTGAGAGTAGGACTAATGTACGCATTAGATATCGAAAACGCGACTAGTGCAAGTGATGAAGATATTTGTTGGGGTTAAAGCTTGAAAATGGACAAAATATGGAAGACTTTATTCTGGAAGTCAAATTCGGCAAGAAACCATCACGTCGTCCCTGCCTTCGATTGGATCTTATTGAGATCTCAGGTTTTTAGTGGAGCCAGTTTTGTCCCGTTCCAAATGGCATCACGCGATCATCGAAGAGTATCTCTCTACGATCCTGACTCACCATCCTTGAATCCACAAACCCATCCACAAACCCATCCACACCATCCACAATCATCACCCCAAGACGCTGAGAGTGAGACAAAGGCACAAAATCCACCACAAAAACAAACTACGCCCCAAGATGACCGCTTTGGGGGAGCAAAGATCAGACGTGATTCTAATATTGACATCAGTGCACAATACGACGGCGCAACAGGATCAAGAATCGGTGAGAACCAACAAACAGGTCGCTATGGTGAGGGCAAACTTTTGCAAGCGACGCTTCCAAACGCACCCCCCCCCTCACTCCACCCCCACCACAGACCCAACCACAGGTTTCCCCTACCTCAGTCCCCGTACCTCCCTCCTCCCAACCTCCATCCTTCATCTCTCCAACCCTACTGTGTCAGTAGGGTGCAGAATTCGCAAGATTTCAAACATAACCGAGTCCACAATGTCTTTCTTCTGCCGTTTCACCCTCTTCCTAAACTGGGTCGATCCCCTAACCGTCGGTCTCCCCCCCGGTACCTACGTCGGTGTCCCTGCAGTTGGAGAAGGTTCCGGTGTTGTCGAGAGAGCCCGCCACCGTGAGGAAACAGGTGACTTATCGTTCTCTCCTATCCTACGTTTCTTCGGAGCAACAGACCCCGTATTCCTCTCCGACACCCCTCTCCAGCCTTTATGCGTCGACTCCGCAGGTAGCATGCAGTTGGTAATCTCCGGGGCAGCAACCTTCGACCAGGAGTACGCCCTTAACCTCTTCCCATTCGACCTCCAGGCCCTACGTATAATCGTCCGTCTCCAAAACGCTTCCGATGGTTGCACCCTCCTCCGTACCCCCATGTCCCTCGACCGTACCACGTCAGTTGTATTCGACGAATACTTCTCCATACCGGAATTCGCGACACTCAGACCATTCATCGATATATCCTACCACGGCAAGACGGAGTACGGTACCCGGGCCTCCCCAAAAGCAGAGTTCCAAATAGTAGTCCCCGTAAAACGCGCGTACGGTTCGTACGTTAACCACGTGGTGGTTGTTACTTTCATGATAACCACGTGCACACTAACGTCCTTCTTCGTCGACCCCGAGAGTCTGGCTGACAGGATGTCTATTGTGCTTACGTTATTCCTGACGATTGTCGCTACAAAGGTGAGAAGGTTGAAGAGGTGAAATATAGCATCCCGGTTGTTATCATCTGACACAACCCGACGATTGCGTGAACCGCAAACACACCTAAACACAAAGTTCCTGATTATGGAGCGTCTCCCTAGGGTTGCTTTCAACACTTTCCTCGACGTTTACTTCGCGGGTTGCTTCGGTTTCTTCGTGCTTGTAATCGCTTCGTCTGTGTTCGCTGTAAAGTTGGGGGGATCGTTCGACGAGTTTTCAGCTGTCTTGATATGCGTGGCTTGGGTCATCTTCAACGTAGTCTGCGTGATTAAGGCTGAGAGGGTACTGAGGGAGGCGGACGGGGAACATATATCGAGAGCATGGATACCACCGGGGATGACACAGAGGGAAGCGATGGTGGAAGGGAGAAGGGGAGGGAACCCGAAGGGACTTTGGACATTCAACTGTTGAGGAAAGGGGTGTACAGTAGGGGCCCGGGAGGTTTTATATGTCGCACGTGTTCCTTCTAATGGTTTCAAGTGAAGCTCCTCTCTTCTCTTTCTCTCTCTTCTCTTTCTCCCCCTCTAACATACGGTTTAAAAAAAAAACTTTTGTTTTAAAAACCCCTGAAAGAAGAAAAAAATCCTATTTAATAGAATCTTGCTATCTTTTATTACCTATCCCTTTATTAGCCATCCTTTATAGCTTTCCGTCATTAAGATCTTGCGATCTTCCATCCCAATATATATATACGGGGTTACATGGAAAATTATGTTATCAAAGTGACACTCAAATCCTTTCCATGTCGAGACTCACGCTCGCCGGGGATGCCAGGTTCTGCAGGGGGGGGGTTGGGTTGGTTTTTGTGAGTCTTCAAAAGGTGTCTCTCCTTGTTCCTAATTATAGAAACTGTAACTCACCTCCTCGACCATGTGGGCCAGAGCGTGCGTCTTGTCCCCGCTGTTGAGGAGAGGTCCGTACACGTAGTGGAGGATGAGGGCCTCGTCGATGTCGTTCTTCACCTGGACCTCGACCGTCGAGGCCGCCGAGAAAAGCTTGCCCTTCTGGCTGTCACGCAATATGAAACAGATGGTCTTCTGCTGCCTTGAGCAGAAAGCGGGACGGCAGGGGAAGCAACTGCCGTACATCGCCTCGCACTGCATGTCTTTGCAGAGGAGGGGCTTCTCGTGGATAACGACGTCCTTGATGCGAAACTTGGGGATTGTGGTAGTTACCGAAGTGGGAAGGCCACAGCATGGGCCCTGTACCGTGGTGGTGATGATGACACAGGTCGCGTAGAAGCTGACCACCGTGCTCTCGCCTTTTTTCTTATCTTCCGATTCTAGGTTGAATACGGCTGAAGCCTTGCTAAAGTGAAAACCAGCTTCTTCGATTCTCGAGCCCCTGGACTTAGCCGACCCAGTGGAGCCCCCACGGACCTTTTGGCCTATGACAGGGTTGATGTTGGTGAATTCTGCTCCAGTAGACATGTTGTAATTTCTGAATGAGATAAGGGGGCAGAAGATCAGGCAGTTATGTGAATAAGATCTAACCGACTTCCCGGTGCCACCCCTTGGGTGAAATGGTTTCATGAAACCACCCCCTTCCCTTTTGGCCAAGCACAATGACTAATATCCTTCTTATGGACCTAGTCCGTGGTCCAATTTTCACTTACTAACCACGTAAATATAGATTGTTGGATAATTGACGTGATATCCGTACCAGCTTGACGAAATCTGTTGAATTTAGGTTAAAGAGAAATTGTTACGGAGATCCAATTCAGATATCGTCACCGTGAATTTAAGTTGCAGGTATGTGCGCGATATACTCTCAAATAATTTGTGTCATGGTACAGGGGATTGGCATGATATAATATACAGCATTCCTGGGAGTTCGAAGGTCGACCAATTATTTGTTCTGTAACAGAATTCCCCCACCATTACCCTTCTCGTCATGTTCTCCCTCTTCATCCTCACCGTCCTCTTTTCTGCTGTCCTCTCCTTCGATTCCCCTCAATTTATTTCTTCCACCTTCTCATCTAACATGGTCCTCCAGCGTGACGCAGATAGTACGATTATTTTTGGTTGGTCTAAGGCTGCCTCCTCGACCTTAACAATTGAGGCGTCGTGGTTCAATGGGACAATCGAGGCTCAAGCTGCGGATAAAGACGATACTTACGACGATATGTTCTACTGGGAAGCTAGGTGGGTGAAGATTTACACATCCTTGTGTCGTCAAGGATTACCCCTCACCCTTATCATTATCTCCCCCACCCCCCTTCCCCCTTAGTCTACCAGGCAGTTCCGGCGGCCTCTCCCCCCACAATTTTTCGGTCTCGTCGTCCTCGGGGGAGAGGGAGGACCTGGAGAACGTGCTTTTTGGGGATGTCTTCCTTTGCTCGGGGCAGAGCAACATGCAGTTTGGGGTGCACGGGATGCTGGACAGCGAGGCTGAGGTGAGAATGGTGGGTTGGGGGGCCTACTACTACTACACGAACTAACTCAATACGCTCACTCTTCTGGAAGACCTCGGCTGCTGATGACCTACCATACATCCGTCTCTTCAGTGTAGGCCAGCCTGCAGGTCGCGTGACTTCCACCCCCCAGTCTGTTCTCCCCTCCTTTGAGCTCGGCGGTTGGGTCGAGGCGTCTTCGTCAACCGTGAATAACGGGGTGAATAACTTTGGCTACTTCTCGGCGGTGTGCTGGATGCATGCGAAGCACCTGTTCGAGGACGTGCTGGGGGGGGAAATCCCCGTCGGGGCGATATCGAGCAACTGGGGGGGCGTAAGTAGGGGGACTAGGCAAGCACATGGGCCCATACTCGTTCGCAATTCTAACGCTCTGCCATCCTTCCCTCCTCTTATCACGCACCACAGACCCCCATACAAGCGTGGATGCCTGAGGAGATTCTCAACCCCAACCCCTGCTTCGAGGACGTGGAAGTGAAGGCAGACAGAACCGAAACCGAGGATGATTGGGATCCGAACGCTGACTCTGTTTTATACGCGAACATGATCGCCCCCTTCAACAAGACTGCCGTTAAGGGAGTGCTCTGGTACCAGGGGGAGACCAACGTCGGGGGGACTGGGTATGGCTGCATGATGAACACGATGATCGAGTCCTGGAGGTCCCTGAGCGGTTTCTCCTCCGCCTCGTTCTCTTACGTTCAGCTCGCCGCTTACGATTGCGGGGGGGACTCAAACCACTCTGCGCTCTCCGACTTCAGGGACGTTCAGCTCGCAGCGACGTCGCTAATAAAGAACAGCGCTATGGTCACCGCCGCTGACCTTGGAGACCCCACCAGCCCTGACGGCGACATCCACCCCCGGAACAAAACGGAGGTCGGGAGGAGGCTTAGCATCGCCAGCGAGTTCCTGCACTACAGCGGGGGGGACAGTTCGAGGTTCGTCCACACAGGCCCCCTGGTCTCTGCCGTCGAGCGCTTAAGTGGGGGGGTCAGGGTGGCGTTTGAGGCTGAGAGCTTGGGGGGAGGGCTGCACTTTGAGAAGACGCAGGAATGCCCCAACAAGGAACGCTGCGCGGGACCTGTCCTGGTTGACGGGGATGGGAACAAACACCAAGTAGACAAGATGGAAATTTCGGGTGAAGGCGCGCTGCTCGATATGTACTCGTCGACACTCCCCACGACAGGAGCTGAGAAGGTTGAGTATTGCAAGGGAGATATACCTCTGCTGGTAGTATTTAACAGCGAGGGGATTCCGCTAGTGCCTTTTACTGCCAATCCGACGGACGATGAGTAAAGTGAGCGTCTGCGTCTACTGAATGCTTTACTATCTTTGTATTCAAAACTTGGCTTGGCAAATTGCCCAAAATTAAATTACTAATCACCTCGCGAGCCCCCACTCCCCCTTATCGAACGAGCTCCTCCTCTTCTTTGCTGCAAGCACCGCGGAAACCTGGGCAACGATGTCATCCGGTCTGGTGGTGTACTGTTCCTCTTCTGTTGCTTCACTACGGATCTCATCGGTTCTCTTCGCGTAGCTTCTGATCATGTCCATTCCGTAGTCTGGGTTGCTCTTAAAGTCCGTGTTTTTGTGGCAAGTCTTGTTCAAGAATGCCCCTACTTCTTCTGGGCTCCATCTCGTTGCCCACCCAGTCGTCTCTCCTTCTGGGATCACTTCCTCCGCCGCCATGAGACCGCCGTAGAGTGAGTAATGCGTCGTCAACGCAATATGCACGGGAAACTTAGACATCAAGTAGATGAAGGCAAACACGCAGAGTGATATAACCACTGCACAAGCTATCTCGAGCGGGGTGCTGTAGCTATTATGTTGGTGAGCAATTTTCAGAGTAGATAAAATTGATGCCATGATAAGCGGTCCGAACCCGAAGATCGAGAGGTCATTCACAAAAAGCATAGTTTTGCCCGTTGCGGGAGCTCTTGCAAACGCCGCAAAGTTCACTTCGTGAACGCTCGAGGCAGTGTTGTAGAGGATGGTGGACGCTAGTAGGCCGATGCCGCTCATTGCGCAGCTGACGGAACATAAAAAGAAGATGAGAGGGTCGAACCACGTCAACGGCAAGTTCTCGGGGTCGTGGTTGGACGCGCTCTCAAGAAGGAACTGAGACCCAATGGTGAAAGTCAACAAATCGCAAACGTTGTACATGCCGAGGAAACGGAGGACGTGTGCCTTGATATCAGCCGGCTCGGGGTTGGAACTCGCGACGCCGAGGAGCCAAAATGGTGTGTGCTCGGCTCCAACCTGAGGCGTCGCCTTCTCCAAGTGCTTGATTAATTTCTTGTCGTCGCTTATGAAGTCATCAAGGGTAGGTGGAGGAACGTCATTTGTTGACACCCTGTGGGCAAAAGGTTAGGCGGTGGTGGTAAGAACCTGTAGAATATAGCAGCTTCGCTCCTCGTCTCATCTCACCTTGTGGCAACAATCTCCCTCGATTTTTTTTTCACAGAGGAAATAATTCTTGCCCTCTCAATCGCGCTGGTAACCCCCAGCTCTTTCCATGCTTCTGTATCGAGCTCTATAAGTAGAGCTCCATCAATATTTGCCTCATAGCACGCGCCTGCCAAGATGTTCAGGTTCTTCAATATAAACCACTCACGCACTTGAATTTTATTCCATGCACTCAAAGGGGTCGTGGCGGCGGCGGGTTCAGTCGTAGGCCTTTGTTCGCTTACGTGCTCGTTCACGAGCTTATTGGCCGATGTTGGAGCTATTGTTGCCATGAGGCGGCGGCTACAGACGGACTTTTTTTGTTGAGAATGAATTAATTTTGAGACTCCACGACTTTAACTGCAAATTACCCCTACGTCACACTTTAGAATTCATCCTCCTCCCATATATCTCCTCTCTTAATTTCTCTCTCGTCACTCCCCAACACCCCCCTCGTTCGTCAAAATCCCTTTTTTCCAAACATGCCCCCGCTACTCCTACACCTTCCCTTCCTCCTCCTCCTCCTGTCCGTCCCCGTACTCCGCTCCGCTCCTCCCCCCGTCGATTCTTTCCGTTGCTACGTGTGCTCACCCTCGATTCCCTCTGATGATTCATTAGAGGATGTTTACAGGCCAAGGCATGCAGAATGTTCGGGGGCAAGCTATAATAGAATGGACTTACCTGACGTAATCACGGTAGAAGTAGAGAAACAAGAAACGGGTGTGAACGAAGGTTGTCGAGGGGGTGAGAGGGACGCCAATGAGGAAGTTTACAAGGAGAAGGAGGTCAATACAGTCATGAGAGGAGGGTGCGGTTTCCTGGAGAAGTCAATGGTTGCGAACGAGAGAAGTCTCCCCGTACTGATCATTGAGGACATCCCGGGCAACAAAGACGTGAGTTTAATGGGCGGTGAAGCTCCGAGCGGAGGCGTAGACACAGTGTCGATACTCCTATCACCTGCTGGGACGAAAGGCCTGAAGAACGGTGATAGGATCGTGGTATTCACATCCTCCGCTAAGCTCACCGCCGAGGTCGATTCGGTTTGCAGCCTACATTCTCCCTACGCCATCCCCTCTGCCCCTCCTACCCCTCCCTGGCACTCTCGTCTTTCTCCTACCTCGATCTTTGTCTCCTTCTCTCTCCCCCTTCTCTTCCTCGTTCCGTTAATCTCCCCAACCTCAACTTTCCCACTAGGTGTAATCCTAATTTCAGTCGCCTTCCGGATAGGTCCCACCCTGCGTCCCCGTCTCCAGTCAGCAGGGGCGTTCCCCCTCACCAACCCTTACGAGCACCGCGAGACTGACGAGATGGTGTTCCTCCACCTCTCTCGTCGCGTCAAAGCCCTCCGTTCGATAGCCCGAGGTTACGCAGTGCAAGACGTGATTGAAGAAATAGGACTAAGCAGGGACAACTATGACAAGCCAATGTTCCATCATCCTCCACTCTTCTCTATCGTTACGGGACTATGGGAGACCCTCGGCCTCCCTTACCCTCTCCTTCCGCTCCTCCTATCAGCATTAGTACCAATAACAATGCTCCTCCTCCTCCCACCCTCTCCAGGCAACCCTTCTGTCGCTGGTACCGCTGCGGTGGCCTACACATTCACGGTAACTCAGGTTTTCGCGAGCATGAAATTGTGGTCAGACAACATGCTCCCTCTCTTCTCCTTGCTATCAGTCCTGCTTGCCCAACGCGGGCGCTACAAGCTCGCAGGTGCGGCGTTTGCGATAGGGTGCATGGTAAAGGTGACGGCACTGGGGTTGGCGCCGGGTTTACTGCTGGCGACGTGGGGGGGGGGGAAGGGGTTCAAGGAGAATATCTGGAATACTTTCAATGTTTTGGGGCCGGGGGTGGTGGGTTATGGCTTGTGGGCATGTTACTACGCTTACAATGCCTCTGGGGGGGGAGCCAAGTCGGGTGAAGACCAGACGGGAGGTGAAGGGGCGTTCTTCGATCTCTCCAATGTCGCTGGCTTCATAACTGCAATGTGGCCCTCGTCGACGCTGGTGTCGGGTTCCACCTTCATGTCCTTAGCCTCCAATCGTTCCCCCTGGTTCTACCTTCGCTGTTTATCCCTCTCCCCCCACCTCCTCTTCTCCCTCAACTGCGGCTCCAAAGCGTGGAGGAATCCAAGACTCCTGCCTTACACGGTTGTAGTGGCGACGTACGTCGCGGCTTTCACCGGAGTGGGGGCGATGGGGGGGTTGTACCAATCGAGGCACGTGCTTCCTTGCATGCCGTTCCTAGCGGTTTTGGCGGCGGAAGGTTTGGGGGAGGGCGGCTTGAAGAAGGGAATGTGGGGGGACGCTTGGGGAGTTGCGTTGGCGGGCGCGGCGATGGAGTGCGGGTATGCTGTCATGTATGCGAGCGTTTTGAAGGGGGATTACGGGGAGAGCGTTTGGGGGCTGGCGGAGGGGATGACGGAGGGGGCAGGTTGGAGGGTGGAGAAGGAATGGGAGGCGGACTTTACGGGGAGGGTACTTAGGGGATACGGGGTCATGTGAGAAGAAAGGAGAAGAGAATGAATTGTGCTTTGTATATGAAACGTGGATACCGATTTAGAAATCGTGATGTGGACTTTTCTGGGGGAGAAAGAAATAAACTCGCTTTTGCACAACCAACCATTTGCATGGTGTCGTTCTCCTTTTTGTCGTCTTGGAAGGCTTCAATACTTACCCGGCGTCGTTATTTCTTCCTTCTGGGTTCAATATCAACTATAGTATTAGGATCCATTTCCGGGCTTCTCCTTTTAAGGCCATTTTCAAATGATTCATTGAGTAAGGAGGAAGATGAGAGACGTAGAAAGAACCGCCTTAAAAAGTTTTGTATGGACATACCAAAGGGTAAGTGATTGAGCTTCGAGGAGAGCTGAGAAGTGCCCACAACAACTAGACAGGGTATCAACAAGATTGCTTTTCAAATTTTCATGCCCATTCGAAGACATACGTAGGTTTATAGAGAACCAATAGTTACGAAGTTACGATATTAAGGGGGTGATGTGTCCAAATGTGCGATTAACTTGTGCCAAAATGTTTTTTTTGGGGCAACCAACTCGCTGTGGGCTTGTCACCCTAACAGTCATCAACAATCTCACCGAAACGACAATGGACACTCTGTTGAGCGAATGTTCGGTTACTGTTTCCCCCTTCCACCACTTTCTCCCCAAAAACTCAAACACGTCGTCAAAATCCCCACCATCTGACCCTCCTCCATCCCACCACCATCAGTCGAGCTCCACAGTCATTTGAACGGCTCCATCCGCAACTCGACCTTGAAGGACCTGCTTACCAACCTATCCGTTCCAATCCCTCGGACACTCCAAAACCCTGAATTGGAAGAGTCCACTAGAACTCTGTCTGAGTGCTTTGAGGTGAGATGGTGGGAAGACACATGTGGGGGGGGTGGGTTTAGTATGAAGTATGGTCAAAAAGGCCAAGCAAAGGACGCAATAATTAGACGCAACATTGGACCCCACCCAAAACCCCTTCAGCGGTTCGCTTCGCTCACCGCCACCCACCCACCCATCCCCTCTCTTAGATCTTCCCCTTAATCCACCTCGCCGTCTCCACCTCCTCCGCCCTCCGTCGTGTCGTCCGCGAAACCCTATCAGACTTTGAGTCTGACAATGTTATCTATCTCGAGCTCCGCACAACGCCTAGAACCCTCGACTCCGGCTCGGTCGGTAAGAGAGAGTACGTCGACTTGGTCCTCTCGGAGATGAAGAAATGGGTGGAGGACAAAGGAACGAGGCTGATCCCTAGGCTCATTATATCCATAGACCGGAGCAGGGGGGTGGAGGAGGCGAGGGAGAATATGGACATTGCTAAGGAGCTTTTCAAGATGGGGCACGACTACGTCGTCGGCGTGGACTTAGGTGGGAACCCGACCAAGGGGACCTTTAAGGAGTTCAAGGGACTACTGGAGGAGGTAAGGACTGCGGGCATGAAGGTTACTGTACACGCGGGGGAGGTCGACAACCTGGAGGAGGTCAATGATATCGTGGCCTTCAGACCGGATAGGCTCGGACACTTCCTCTGCGTCGACGACGGGGTTTGGGAGAAGATGGAAAGGGAGGGAGGGGATATACCGATTGAGGTTTGCCCGACAAGCAATGTCATGACCCTTGGGTTGGAGGGACTCGGGCAGCACCCGATACTGGAGAGGCTGGTTAAAGAGGGTTACCCCGTCAGCATAAACACGGACGACGCGGGGGTGTTCAACACCAAGCAGAGCCTGGAGCTCTACAGGGTCGCGGAAACGCTCGGGCTGAACGAGTACACTGTGAGCGGGCTGGTTTGGGGGGCGGTTGACCTGGTCTTTGAGGGAAATAGAAGGACGAGGGCGAGGGTTGCTAGGGACGTTATGAAGGGGATCAAGGGTATTCTAGACAAATTAGAGAGGCAGGAACAAGGTGGGACGTAACTAAATGAACAAAATACGCTACGCTTGAGCTAAAAAATTGGCGGCCTTCCCTCTTTTAGTTGATCGTCGTTTGCCCGTCTCTCTCCGGTGGCTTCATCTTGATGATCTTCAGCATGGGCCCCGGGGTGAGGGTGCTCACGTCCTGGGGAGTGATGAAAATAAACTGCCTGTGCACCATGGCCGTCGCGCACTGGACCAGCGTGTCGAGGGCGATCTTGCGGGCAACTGCGTCCATGAAGACGTCGAACTCGTCCATGACGCGGAAAGGTGTCTCGAGATTCTCGCCGAGGGCGAGGAGGAGGGATAGGGTGGTGAAACTAAGGGTTGGAGAGTTGTGCGTGCGTGTTAGACTGTTAATGTTTGCACTTCCTCTAGCAACTCGCTTCGCTTGTCACACACCCTCCCCTCTCTCTTACCTCCTCTCCCCCCCACTCAATGCCTTCACGTCGCTTGTCTGACTGGCCTCGTTGCTGTCCTTCTGAACAGTCAAGTTGAGGGTCTTTTCCCTGTGGTCGAACTCAACCTCCCCACTGCTGCCCTTCTTGTTGAGCATCTCCCCGAACGTCGTGTTGGTCATCTTGGCAATGTGGCTCCTGAAGGTCTTCCACTTCTTTCTCCTCAACTTTAGGTCCGCCCGCATCTTTTCGACGTTCTCGGCAATCATTCCGATCCCGACCTGCTTCTCCTTGAGATCGTTTTTGGCCCTGTTGAGCTTGTCCCAAACGACCTGCGGGTCAGACTCGCTGACCTTTCTCCTCTTCCTCTCCTTTTCAAGCTCGGCTTCATACTTCGTCTTCCTGGCCTTGTAGTACTCTTCAGTTTTGGTGATTTTTGGCCTCTCGATGGCCTCCAACTCCTCATCCGTGACGGCCGTGATGTCGACCTCCTCTTCTCCCCCACCCTCCTCCTCCCCCTCCTCCTCCTCGTCGCTCCCCTTTTCCCCCCCTTCCTTTCCCCCCCCCTCCGACCTCGACTTCGCCCTAATTTCAGCCTCCTTCTTCAACTTCCATGTCAAGACCTTACTCTTCCTGATCATCTCGTCCAGCTCTTCCCTCCCCTTTGCGCACTCCTGCTCATCATTCTCGACCCTCAGTTTTTTCTCTGCGAGTTTCCTCTTAGCCTTCTCGACCTTGCTTTCATAGGTGCCCTTCTTTTCGAGGAGCTTGGTGAGGGTATTTTCGGCGTCCTCTAGATCCTTGAGAACCTTCTCGTTCCTCTGCTTCTCTTCCATAAGCTTAGCTTCCTTCTCCTCGATTTCCGGGAGCATCTTCTCGAGCTCTCTCTCCTTCTCCTTGATCTCCCTCTCGTAGCTCTCGGCCTCAGACTTCTCCTGCTCAAGCTCGGCCGCGAGATTGTTGTCCACCTCCTCCCCATTATCTTCCTCCTCCATTTCCTCCAGTTCCTCCTTGAGTTCCGCTTTCCTCTTAGTCATGTCCGTCATTTCTACTTGGAGTGTCTTGCAGCTTTTCTGGTATTGGTTCCACTTCACCTTGTGCTGCGAGGGGGGGGGGGGTTAGTTTCTAGAAGGGGAAGACTGACGAAAGATTTCGTCTTGAGTTTGTGGGTTATCTCTTCCTCCCGGAACTTACGTCCTTCTGAGTTGCCTCCAACTCCTTCTTCTCCTCCTTCTTATCTCCGTAGTCCTCCTTCAGCACCTCGATTTGAGCCATGGCATCTTTGACGGCACTAGCGGTGTCCCTTCCGAGTCTCTGCCTCAAGCTGTGTATGGGGTGGGGTGGGGTGGGGTGAGAAGTCGAGGAGAAGATATGAACTGTGCGCCGCTGCATTGCTTGCCGTCCGCCGCGTTTGCCGCCCCTCCAACTTACCCGTTGTCGTTAGATCTCACACTGTAATAGCCGTTCTTGACGAGAAAAGAATCTCCTTGAGGTTGGAAGATGCATTCCTGAACATTTTTGTCAAGCATCACCCTTCTGCCATTATGCGTGGCCATGAGCTTCTTTTCCCCGATTTCCTTGGAGGGGGCCAGGGCCTTCCTCTCGGCCCTCGACGAGTCACACAGGAAATTGAAGACCAAATCCTCCTCAACGGTGACACAGTTGATGGCAAGCTCGATCCCGGTTACTCCTTCGACCCCCTTTGGAGTCTTGTACCTTGGCCCGGGGTGATGGTGTGCGATGGGAATATCCATGTCTCTGCATCCGACTTCTTTCCTGAATCGCCTCAAAAGGCCGACGTCCGCCTTGTCGTCGCAGACGAAGGTCGCGAGGCCGACGTTTCCGATTGCAGCCTCGGCGAGCTTCGCCCATGACTCCTTTCCTCTCTTGACCTGGACGAAGGAACCGACGGGGCCAAAGACGTTGCCTCTGAGCTGCCCCTTCTTTTGTGCGGCCTTGACCTTGGCAATCATGGCTGGGGCCTTTTCACCGAACATGGCAACACCACCTCCCTTTCCGCTCTGCAGCTCCTTGATGAGTCGCTCTTGCTCCCTGATCTGGCCGTAGAGGTCGTTCACGTTTTCACCCATGGCGTCGACCTTTTCCTTGGCGTCCTCGTGCAGGTCAAGATACTGCTCAATTTTTTCGTTGTACTTCTCCAACTTTTCCTTAGCCTGCTCGAGTTCCTCCTCGATCTTGGTCTGCGACGAGTGAAGGGTTAGATTTGTCGTGTCAAGGAAATTCTGGTAGCACTTGAGCCTCACCTGCTCCTCAATGTTCTTCGCTTTGTCGGTCGACGAGGATCCCTGCTTTTCGAGGAAAGCTTTGCGGGTCTCCTCGAGCTTCTTGGTGGCATCGGCGACGGTCTTCTTCTGATTCTTCAGGCTGCGCTGAAGGTTCTTAATCTGATTGTCGATTGCGTGTTTTGGCTGCGATGGACATCGTGTGATTAGAATGGGCGTCCTGATTTTCATGGAAACTGTCGGCCAATTCTCACCTTCTTGAGCGCCTTGAGCTCCTGCTCCTGCTCGCGCTTGGCCTCGACGGCCTCGTTGGCCTCGCCTGTCAGCCTCTCGATGGTAGCCTCGAGGTCCTTCTCGTCACCCGCGTCGCCCTGCCCCTCATTGATGAAGTTCGTGACCTGGGGTGGGGGTTGGAGGGTTGGGGATGGCGGGAGGGTGAGGGGGGGGGTAGTAGGGGTTAAGGGGGGAGGGGGGGGGCGTGCAATTGTGGGTATATCTTCACCGCAACAAAAACAACGACACACGCACTATCCCCACCCAACGCTCAACTCCTTCTCACCTTCTCATCGAATTTGACCAAGTCCTCCTTGACCTTGGACAGCTTCTCCTCGACCTTGTCGTGTTCACCCTCGAGCGCGTTGACAAGCGCCCAGGAGGTGTTGCAGCTGGCCTGAGAGACCTTTGCCTCGAGCTTCTCGAGCTTCTGGCACTCCTCCCACTCGGCCTCTAGCTTCTGGACGACTTCCCTCTGGGGCCTGAGCTGCTTGACTAGGTCCGCCCGGGACTCCTCGAGCTCGTCGATGTAATCCTTAGTGATGGCATAGTGACGGTCGATACGCTCCAGCTCGGTGGCTTTGCAGAAGAAGGCGTACTTGTCCTCTGGCCGGCCCTTGAGGAACTTCTTGGACTCCTCCTGGTCGAGAACGGCGACGGGGTTGTCGACCTGGATGTTGAATAGGTCCAGCATGGCGTCGAGGTCGGCTTTCTTCTTAGATTTCACCTGCAGGGGAGGAGGTAGGAGGAGGGGGGGGCAGCACGAGGAGCGAAGCGGCGACCAATGGGATGCGTTAATTGCTAGGGATTGGATTGTTGTGCTCTTCAAGATTCACATGCTCTTTTTCTCCTCGCCAATTCTCACCTTGTCCTTCGAATCAAGGAGCCTGTAATTCGAGCCACCCGACTTGTCCAGGATCCTCTCCACCGTGATGTAGTCGCCGTAGACATCGTGCTGGAAGCTGTCGGAGCCCTTGTTGAGGAGCTTCACCTGCAGCTTGGCGTGGGTGGCCTTGCCGTGGTTATTGATGAGCTTCGCGAGGGTCTTAGCCCTGTTCGTGCGACGGGCTCCGGCCCCCAGGCAGATCTGAATGGCCGCGAGGACGGCGCTCTGGGGGGATGGGGGATTGGGGGGATTTTGGGGGGATTTTGGGGGGATTGGGGTAAGTTGGGAAGGATTTGGGGGAGAATCGGAGAGGTTGAGGGGGAGGGAGGGGGGTGGCGCAATGTTTGTGACGTTGGACTCTCGGAATGGTTGTTTGGCAGTCGTTTCCCAGTTGCTGGAGTTAAATCATTGCGCGTGTCTACGAAACACATGTCAACTATCATATCTACTGATGTTGTATTGTGGGAACAAGCCACAACCCATACCATACCATACGATCTACCCCACCCCATTCCAACCCCCGCGCTCACCTTCCCGGAACCATTCTGTCCATGTATGAAGTTGACATTGTGGCAGAGTGGTATGCTCATCTTCTTGTGGCACATGAAGTTCTCCACGTACACCTTCACTATGATTCCCGCCTCCGGGGGCTTTCCTGAGGGGTTGACCTTCCTAGGTGACGCGGCTTCGGCGACCTCCTCGTCGCCGGAGGAATAGGAGGCATCGGAGAGGACCATGGCCTCCACTGGGGAGTCTTGGTGAGACATATCGGAGTTCATCATGGGGTCGGTCTCGCGGGATCTGGGAAGGGGAGCGGGTGTGAGCCGATCGAGCTGGGTGAAAGGGAGGTGATGAGGTAATCTACTCACGTGTCCGGAGACCCAATATCCGAGAGCCTCTGTTTGCTCTGAGGAGTCGTTTCCTCGGCCTGAGTGGGTTGGAGAGTGGGGGGTATTGTGGGATTCGTGAGTTGTGATGAGAAAACTCAAAGTTGGGGTTGAACGATGAAGAAAATAGTGGGAAAAGGTGGTCGGAGGGATTCTTCGTTGGCCCCAATTTCAACCTTTCTTTCGATTTATTCGGAACGTTCTGTCGCTCTTTGTGATTTCCTGTTTTTAACAAAGCTGGAAGTAGCGCTTACATCATATTCAAGGGTCCTTTTGGGCATGATTGCTTTTTGAGGGTGGGAAGGAGGGAAGGAGAAAACTTGAGATTTTACAGATTTTACAGTGGTCTATTTTTGATAGTGTGGCCATTTTTAGTGCGCTGGGCCCCTCCCTCTGCCTCCACCCATCCCCCCGCCCCTCCCGCCGCCTCTCCCCCTGCCCCTCCCTCCGCCTCCCCTCCCTCCACCTCCCCTCCCTCCACCTCCCCTCCCTCCACCTCCCCTCCCCCCCCCTCCTCTCCCTCCACCCCTCCCTCTCCCCCTCCCCCCTCCACCCTTGGCCTTCTGCTTCTTCATCTTCTTCCTCTCGTCCCTCTCTACCAACGCTTTACCCCTCTCCAGCTCCTCCTCTGACATTTTTCCCCTCAACTCCGGGTCCTTGAACCTCTTCCTTAGCTCCATGTTCTTCTCTATCTGTTCTTCCGATGCCTGATCCTTCCACTCGCACTTCTTCTCCTCTGCCTTCTTCTTCTCCACCACCATCCCGCTCCCCCCGCTGCTAGGCGGCTTGGGTGCTCTGCACGTCTTGGTGTTGCAAACCATTCTACGAGCAAAGTTCTCATTGCCACACTTCCCGCACACCCACGAGCCTGGCTCTATTGGCTTTGTTGTTATTTTGACCTCGCTCTCCTCGATGTCGTCTGAGGAAGATGAGCAGGAGGAGGCAACTGAGGACGAAGAGGATGATGATACAGAGCTATCGTCCCCACTTCCATCACTTTCATGATTATGTTTGACGTCTTTTGCAACATTTTTTACTACAATGTTAACTAGTCCGTCTTTGATATCTTTCCCGGGTTTTTTGACCTCATTTTCTGTGGGCCCACTCGCCTTTGCCTCAAGTTTCCTCTGTTTATTTTCTCTTTCGACACCTTTCTTCACATTTGCATTCTCCAACTTCCACATCTCTTGGACACTTATTCCCCGCTTCTTTGCTCTACGCTCTACAGCTTCTTTGCTCCTCATGGAAATTTGTTAATTTATTTGTCTTGATCCTTGACTTTTCTTTGAAGGGGCAAGAAGTGTTAAGATGAAAGGTTTGGCGCCCGTGGACGTCACAGTGTCTCTCAAAAGTGATACAATGGCATCAAACGGTAGTGCGAGTGGGCGAAAGATGAACGTTACAACTTATAACTGCCATTCATGTGTGGGATCAGACTGGGAATACTCCGTGGAGGTGAGGTTCTGTGCGCTTCAAGTGGTGGTCTATGTCTATGTTTCATTCGGATCTAATTCCCCCTATTCCTTCCCCTTCGCCAGCGGGTGGCCAACACAATAAATGCAAGTGCTCCAGATGTCGTCGCCCTTCAGGAAATTGATGTGAACTCTGCCCTTCAGAAGACTCGCATATGGTCCAGCACCCACGATGATGATCAAATTGACCGGCTGTCCAAATTGACCAACCTCAAGTACCACAAGTTTGCGCCTGCTATCCGCTGCATCTCAAGGGGGAAGTACTCCGAGAGCCATGGCGAGGGCGATGGGGAGTTCGGGATCGGCGTTTTGAGCCGCTTCCCAATATTGGACACGAAGGTTATAACGTTCAAGCCGCACGAGAAGAAGACACCCCGAAACGCATTGGCGGTGCTGCTGGATTTGTCTGGTGGGGGGGGGGAGGTGAGAAATAAATGCTGAAACCTCCTTCAACAGCGTCAAAAAAACCTTTATCTGCGTCACTATTCTAACACAGCACTACATCCCTTTCGCGACTCGCTTGTTCTCTCATCTCAGACTCTCTGGTTCGTTTGCACCCACCTGGGGTGCCACACCGGCCCCGAGCAGCTGCAACAGGCTATCGAACTGTTCAATTTTACTGAGGATCTCCGCCTGAACCACTCAGACGCGCTCAACCAGGGTCTCGTTCTCTGTGGAGACACCAACTCCCCCCCTGGCTTCAGGTGAGAGCAATCAAAAGGAGTGAAAGGTTGATCAAAAAGGCAAAGATCTGCGATACGAAAAGTCTGTAGTCCCGCACCTCCGCTACTAACCTAGTAACGCAATTCTCCCCCCCCTCCCACCCCTCCAAAACTCACTTCGCTCGTCGCAGGGCAATGGCCGCTCTAAAAGGCCTGCCTGCTTACCGTCCTACCATCCTTCGGCGAGCCCTGCCCTTCTGGGCGTTTTGGGCATTTCTCGAATCCGTCTTTGCCTGCCTCATTAAAGTCGACCCGGACAAGGTGCACTGTCCCAACCGCCTCTCAGATAGTTGGTGGGATGCAGTCGGGACAGGGAGCAAAAATTCCGGGACCTTTCCAGCGCTGGGGCTCCCTGGGGCATACTGGGCGACGTGCTTTTCTCCTATCATGAAACTTGATTACATACTGTTCGCGGGGCCGGGCGTTGAGGCCATCGAGACCAAGGTACTCAAGAACGGAGAAGGTGTCAGTCCCTTTGTGGATCTCATGGCGTCGGACCACAGACCTCTCATTGCAACATTTTTGGTCGGTGGGGTAGGTGGAGATAGGGAGAATAGGGAGATGGGGAAGAGGCTAGAGACGCATTTCGATTCACCTCCAACATGGAGACGGTTGAAATACGACCTCAAGCTATTGGCAATGTTCATCGTCGTAATCGGTACTATTGTCGCTCTTATTGTTTGCGCGTAAAGATTAAGTTTAGCTTCCAACGTCGAATTTAAATAAACGAAAGTCGAGTCAACCACGAAGATTTTTCTTCCTGCCTGTCTGTATAACAGACCTATTTTCAAACCCCCCCCCCATTCTAGTCCCTCGCTATTCCCCCCTTTCATCCACCCCCAACTCCACCCTAGACCCGAATCCTCGGCCCCCAACTACCTCCTTTCTATCAAAGACCCACCAACCTCCCCCCAACTCCCCACCCCCCCCCGGCCCATGTCCGCTAATGACAATAAATTCGACCCAGATGGGGTTACTCGTAGTTCAATCGCGGGTATCAAGGACAAGAAGAATTATGATGATCTACACTACTACGAGTACAAAGGACCGAGTGAGTTTTCTCCCCTTGCCCCTCCCCCTCCCCACCCGACTCTCTAACTCTCCCCTGCAACCCCCTTCCCAGAGATGAACCTGCCCGATTTTCACGGTGTGTACCACAGGAATCGGATAGCACACCAGTTTCCGATTCCCGGGACAGCTCTTGCCCAAGAGAGTCTGCGCCGCGACCACCAGGACAAGAGGCTTGGCCTCATGGAGAAGGAGGTCAAGAAAATTGCAAAGAAGCACGTAAAAGTGAGTAGCGCCCCCCCCCCCGTCCTTCCTCCCCCCCCCCCACACACACCCCACCCTTACCCACACCCCCCACCGCCCCCAGATTGCAAGAGTGAAAGAGCGTAGACAGCGTCTAGATTCCAACATTGAGGTGAGAATAGACAAATTGCACATTACAACGATGTTTCCAATGTCACAACGCACCTCGTGAGAGATCTTCCCCTAGAGAAGTCACTTTTGTTGCCGCAATACGTCATTTCTAATCCACTCGACTCGCTCCGCTTATCGCAGTTCCAGGCCAGAGTCGGAGACCTCCTTCGACGTGTTGAGTCTACAATTGACTCCGCAGCCGATGTAGTCTCCGGTGCTTCCGATAAGAAGGCCCCAAAGATTGTAAAGCCGAAGGGGGAGTTTACGTCAGAGGAGGACAAGGAGAAAGCCAAGGAGAAGAGGAGGCAGCTAAAAGAAGCTGCCGCAAACGATGACGATGCGTCGTCGCAGATTTCCCTTCCCTCCACCCAATCTACGCTAAAAAGTCAGTCTTCCCAGTTCGTTCCCCAGTACGTGCCCTCCTTCTGGCGCCTCGTGCACTCTGGAAAGGCGACACATGTTGCCAATTACCTGTCGACGGGATTCCCTCACATAGACGGCATTGAGCCCAAGTATGGGAACACTGTTCTTATCTCAGCCGTCAAGAAGGGGGATGTTGACATGGTTGAGACCTTGCTGCGCTTTAATGCATCTACGAAAATCGCCAATGAGGTGGGAGACAGTCCCATTCACTTTTGCTGGCGATTTTGGAGTCGCGCTCCTTTGAAAACGCCCATCACAATAACCGACAATATAGAGGACAATAAGGAGCAGGTTAAAGCAAAGGTGCAAGAGTTGGAGGAGAGAGAAAGAATCACTAAGGAGCAGGTGAGACAACGCTACATAAAGTGCACTCTATACATAAACAACCTTCTAACGACTCGCTCCACTCGTCGCAGGAGGAGAAAACGACCAGAATTTTATTCTTGCTCTTGTCCCACGGGGCCTCCCCGAACTTGAGGGACGGTTCTGGGTCGACCGCTCTCTTCGATGCCGCGCGGAGAGGGCCCATCAAGGCAGTGAAGATGCTCCTCCAATTTGGGGCGGACTGTTTGATGAAGAACGACAGCAACCAGACCCCGGAGAGGGTGGCCAAGCAACAAAGTCAATGGGAAAATGCCAAGCTTCTCCATCATTGGCCAATGCTCGTCGACCCGCACAAGAAGGCCGAATTTCTGAGTGAGTGGAAGAGTTTTATGGACGACGTTGACATCCCCATTGCCATTCCATCTGCTCCAGCAAAGAGGGTGCTCGACGACTTAATGATCAAGGAGCACCAGGAGACTTTGTTACGCTGGAAGCGAGACGGTATGCCTGTCGTTGACGAGATTGTTTCCGGGCCACTCTCCGTCCCCCTTGAGGCTACGGCCTTGCTGTCGAAAGAGAAGGAAAAGCTGCTCAATTCGAAGAAGGGGCGTGCGCTCAAGATGAAGGCCAAGGATGAGGACCACGCGAGGGTGCAGAGGCTTCTCAATGAGGGAAAAGACAAGGACAAGAACAAGGACCTTAACCTCACGAGTAGAGAGAGGAAGGTCAGGAAGGCAAATGAGCTATTAGCCGACAAGCAGAATAACGTAGCCCCGGTCAAGAGACTGCCTAAGGCATTCAACACCCTGGAAGTCCCCTTGGACTACTACCTTCAGGGAAAGGTGGGCGGTGGTTTCATAGAGAAGAAATCGAAGGAGAAAGTGAAGCTCACCAAGACGGAGCTCGTCGGCGTAGGGGCAAAGAAGAAGAAACTCGAAGCTGAGAAGAAGCGCCTTTATAGGATGACCGTCTCCAGGACCCGCAAGGCGGATCAATACGACCACTTTGGAGTCGGAAGGGACCACAGTCTCCCCCCAAATAATTCTGATCTCCGCCACAAGGCCGCGGCGCTTCAGGTTAAGGACGATGGGGCGAACCTGAAGGTCCTCGCGAGGGCCTCGACGAATTCCATCATTGGAGTGCCTATGAAGAGGGAGAAGACGTCTGAGGAGCTCGACCTCGAGCGCAGGCGAAGGCCGGATGTAGACCAGCGCATCATCCTCCGTTCGAGGATGAATGCGATGGAGGAGAAGCAAAAGAACAGCGCAATTGACGGATTCAAGTCCTCGGATCCCAGCGCAAAGCTGCGAGAAGAGGCAAACAGGCGCCGCGATCCCGCGATTTCTGGCAGCACTCGCAAGCAGTTCTGCCTTGACGAGCTTCTGCCCGCACTTCCACCTAATCCCGATGTCAAGCATGCCAAGGCGTTGCTAGAAGCCGGCCACAATATTGATGAATTGGTCGACCTCATGTCTCTCCCTTCGGCTCAGTACGAGGCTATGATGAATGAGCTGGAGGAGCAGTCGCTCGAAGCAAAGGAAGACATTGAGCAAGAGATGGAGGACAGGGGACTTGTCAAGTACCATATCAGTACGCACACAGCCAAAGCCAAGGCTGCCAACTCGAGAATGTCGCGAATTAGCAGGGTCGTGCCTGAGGAGCCTTGGTCCGCCATCATTGACGCTGATTTCGAGGACAAGAAGTGAAAAGAACGGATTGTTGTTGTATATGAAAGGGGTATTATCATTATTTTTGTGTGTTTGGAATTCCTACTCATCTCTCCCCCCTCTCACGCCTATGGGTTCACCTCAGTAAATTCGGAATCTAAGACGAGACCTGTCGAGGAGTTGCCGCTTCCGATCCTAGCCTTGCGCTTGGCATCTCTCTCCAACTCCATGGCAACGGTGGCCCTCGTGGGGTAGCCACGCATGTCCATGAATAACTTCTGGGCGAAAGAGCCGACGAAAACAATTGCCATGCCCATGAACATTAAAAGGTAAAGACCGATGTCGTGGGCGAGTATTGGGAAACTGCCAGCAACGTTCTGGAAGTAGGTCCCCATCACGCCGGCCTCTCCAAAGTCGCTGATCATCTTGAACATGGCCCACCACAGCGCAAAGCTGATGAGTTGCCATGAGCAGCCACTTCCAGTCCAGCTCACCATTCCCTCGAAGAACTGAGATGTGCAGCTGCCCTTGGCAATGTAAGGGTGAGGGTAGTTGAACCAACCAGTCTCCGTGTAGAGCTTGCCGCTAGCGACCACGACTGCCATCAAGTTTGTCAAGGTCCCGATGCCAGTAGTGAAGTCAACGTTCATTCCCGAACTTTCGAAGATGCCGTACTTGTACGCCCACAGGGGCACAAAGAAGCATACGGCTGCGTGGAAACAACCCTCGAGGACCCACTTTAAGAAGATTCCCCTGCTCAAGAAGGCGTTCGTCTGGCCGTCGTTGTACAGCCAGGGCCTCTTCATCGGCGTTTCCATGTCAGTGTCCCTATCCAGGATGCCAAAGATCACAATGGGAGTGGCAGTGTACATGGTGTTGTACATCTGATAGATAAAGTCGTTGTAGATGGGCTGCCCGCTGGCCATGCAGTACATACCGAAGATGAACTGTGGGACTACGTAGCAGATGTTCTTGTAGAACATGTACAGGCAGACCTTGGCGGTCCTCCTGTAGCAGAACCTCCCGTGGACGAGAAGGAGCTTTTGAAGGAATCTGAACTGCCCAATGGCGTAGTCAGAGTTGTTGACCGCCTGCCTTCCCTCTAATCCATGGATTCCGACTCCAATATGCGCAGTCTGGATCATGGGGACGTCGTTGGCTCCGTCGCCGATGCTCAGGGTGACTACATTGGGATCAGCGAACCTGACCATGTCGACGATGCTGGCCTTCTGTCTAGGCGTGACACGGGCGCAGATAACGCTCTTGCAGAGCTTGCAGATCTCGTTGAGAGCGAGCTCCTTGTGGTAGTTCATGACGGCAGACAAAGCGGCGGTATCTACGATTAGGGCGCATTCCTTCCCATTATTTGTCTCTGATTTAGCCTTCTCAAGGAGCTCCTGGATCTTCCCCATGATTGCCACGTCCGTGGGGATCTTGTCGTGGTCGACGTCCATATCGCCATCCTCTCCGCACGCCCTCAAAAGCACCATTCCGGTGTCGAGCAGACTGCAACTGAAGCCGATGTTGATGGCGGTGTCAACCTTATCTCCTGTGAGCATCCAAACCTTGATGTCAGCCCCGCGGAATTTTGTCAGTGCGTCCCCTACGCCGTCCTGCAACTTATCTTCGATGGCAGTGACACCCATGAGCTCCAAGTTCTTCTCAATCTCCTCCATAACCTCCATCCTCTTCTCGTCCCTGTTCTCGAGAGAGTCCTCGGCGGCCTTGAAGCGCTTCTTCCAGCCGGCGTAGAAGTCTGCGCTGACGGTCGTCTTCCCCACGAGGAGAGTTCTGAGGCCGTCGTCGACGAACTGGTTCAGATGCTTCTCGGTACTTTTCATGAGGCTGGATCCACTAACGCTCTTTGCGAGTCTCTTCTTCATGACGTTGTCGGCGCCCTTGCAGAAAAGCAAGATGCTTCCTGTCTTAGGGTCTTTGACGATCACGGAGCTCCTCTTCCTGTCACTGTTGAACTCAAGGAAGTTGAGCACCTCATAAACGACCTCAGTTTCTCCTCCCCCGGGCGACCTTCTGCCGATGACGAGCTTTCCTCCTATCTCGGTCCTCTTGAAGAAGAAGCCAAAGTGCTTCGCGGCGTAAACCAGCGCGGCCTCGTCTGGGCTGCTCGCAGAGTAGACAATCTCCCCAGTCTTGCTAACCTCAGGAAGCACGTCGTGGTTCAACGCAAGGGACAGGAAGAACTCGCAGGCGTTCTTGTGCTCCGGGTGAGAGGAATTGTTCATGATCTCGGAAAATGTGGGGTCGATAAAGTTCACGTGAGGTGTATCAGGGTCGCCTGCAGGCTTCGGGGGCACAATCGGGATTTGCATTTTGTTGCGCTTGAGGAAGGACAACCCGATCGCGGTGGTTCCGAGGCCGT
Organism: Triparma columacea; assembly: GCA_030267965.1. Lineage (NCBI taxonomy): Eukaryota > Bolidophyceae > Parmales > Triparmaceae > Triparma > Triparma columacea. The sequence goes on from BRYA01000347.1 coordinate 30,414, forward strand.
AGCTATTTCCGTTGATGCTGCACTTGCGGAAGTCCATCATGTTGCAAGTGAGGGTTCCCGTTTTATCGCTGAAGATATGCTTAACCTGACCAAGCTCTTCGTTCAGGTCACTGCGCTTGACGCTCAATGGGATCTCGGCGACTTCCCCAGAGTGGTCCTTAATCTCGTGGTACATGTCGAGGTCGAACTCAAGCATTTTTGCCTGCCCCAGCTTAACCATGTCAATCGTAACAAGAAGAGAGATGGGGATGAAGTTGGTGAAGATGAGAATATGCGTGAAGAACCCGAGGAGGGCGGTCTTGCCAGCAGCGGGTGGCCCGCAGTCGGGGCTGCTGCACGTTCCAGCGGGGTAATCGCAGGTGCCCCAAAGGTAGCAGCTGTTCTGAACCCAGTCCTCCTTGAGGAACTTGGCGGAAATGATGGCAGCCATAGCGCAGAATAAGATGTCGACCACGAACATGAGGATTGTGAGGTCGTTACTCATTTTCATGACACTCGAGGTCTTAGAGGGCGGTTCGCCTCCATTCATCTGGATCTTGGTCTGTGAGCGAGGGCGTTGCGTTAGTGGTGGTGGAATATTTTGCTGATGTTTTGAAATTATGATTTGCGTGTGCCAACTCACCTCCTTTCCAGTGTAGACAACAACGCCCCTAGCCCAATCGGTCTGCCTGAGGACGACACCACGCAAGAGCACGTTCTTAGGGCCGAGTGACACCTTCTCCCCGTCCGGGCGAGTGTAGGTCCCCTCGAAGTTCAAGAGGCGATTGTTGGGGAGCTCGCATATGACCTCTCCACCGTAGCCCTTCATGAAGTGTTTGTCGCTCTTGCCTCCCGGGGGCATCATTTCCTTGTTGGCGTTCATGGTCTTCAGGTTGGTTTCGCCGTCCAAGTTGGCAGTCATGATCTGGCACTGACCCTCGGGGTGGGACGTCTCGAGGAGCACCATGTCAGCAGGGATCGCCTCCCTGTTGCGGATCTCGACAATATCTCCGACTTTGACGTCCTTCCACGATCTGTCGACGGGCTCGTCGTGGTAAGTCCCACCGCTTCCCACTACGTGAGTGACGGTAGTGTTCTCCTCGTGATCTGCCTTGTGCCTGGAAATATCCTCGTTGGCCTCCTTCATTGCAGCAACGAAGAGAATGAACATCAACGGTGCAGCAGTGGTGGGCTTTCCGTGGGTAATCGAGATAGACTGGAACGTTTGGAGGATACAGATCGCCAAGAAATAACAGTTGGCGACCCTGGAGAAGGACTTGAGGAGGAACTTTGGGAGGAAGTTGTAAGGGTTGTACGTGGAAGTCTGGGGGGGGGAGTGGGGGGGTTAGGTCGATATTGGAATGAGGAATGGGCCAAAGAAGAAGGAAATACACGCGAGTTTGCACAATAAATCAAACTCACCCGAATGCTGTTCCCAAGGATCCCTGGGCCTGTTGGAGGACCTTGTAAGCCCATGGGGCGCTTCGGCTCGTCAGCGAGGGTTTCGGAGGTTCTAGTGGAGTTTCCGGCGAATATGGATCGCAGGGCCATGCTGTTGAAGCCATTTTGCTCATCAACAACTTGGAGGCCGCCCGAGAAGTGTGGATCAGATTTTGAGCCTGCACTGGTAGGAGTCATTTCTTGTTCCTTGCTTGCGTGCATGGGAGATAAAGAAGGTGGGGTCTCTTCAGTAACTAGCGCGCTGCTCATAAATGGGGGCAAGAGACAGGTCACAGACACTATGAGGATCTTCCTGGGATCCTGATCGGGAAAATTTTCAGAAAAGAGGGAGGAATTTGAGAGTTACAACAACGGGTGGTTATACGACGATGAGCCTTGAGTCATACAGCGGTGAGTCCTCCTCGCTCGCGCAGATCTCCATGAGTCCCTCGGGGCCGAGGCTTTCAGCACCAACATAACACGCCTGGAGGGTGGAGTTGGAGGTGATGGCCTCGTTGAGCTTCATTACGCCGGGGGTATCAATCGGATTGTCGACAATGCTGATGGTGATGATCGACTTGTTCGATCTGATGAGGTCGGCGAGGCAGAATGCCCCGTCGATGCTTATGTTATTGTCAGAGACGTCAAGATCAGTGACTGAAGTGGCAGTGGAAAGCACAGTGCACAACTTTGTTATGCCATCGTCTGATATCCTGTTTCCGCCGATATCGAGCGTAGATATGAACGTGTTCGTCACGAGAGCGGCGGAGATGGTAGAAAGTCCCAAGTCCCCAAACTTGTTCTTTTTGAGGTTGAAGTTTGTAACTGATCTGTTGACAGTGAGAGCATTTCCCAGTGAAAGGGCCCCCGCGTCGTCGATTTCATTGGAGGAGAGGTCGAACTCCTTGAGGGATTGAGTAGTTTCGAGCAGACGGGCAAAATGCTCTATCCCGTCTGCAATTCCGATGCCGCCAAGGTTGAGGACTTTCAACCTCTTGTTTTTCATAAGAGCAAACGCCAGCCGCTTGCTAGACTGGGCTCCGCCCATGGGATTGTGGCTGATGGAAATTGTGTGGAGGGACTTGTTCACCGCGAATGCTGAGGCCAGGAAGGACGCTCCGTGAGGTTTGATCTTGCAGTCGGTGAGATGGAGCTCCTTCAGTATCTTGGTGTTTGCAATCCCCCCAGCGAGCTTTTGGATCCCAGAGTCCCCGATGTCGTTGTAAGAGAGATCAAGAACTTGGAGCGACTTGTTCACGAGCTGAACGAGGGCGGTTGCCCCAGTGGCAGTAATTTTGTTACGGGAGAAGTTCAGGTTCTGAAGAGCCATTGACTTCCTCAGCGACTTTGCAATCAAGACGACATTCTCGTCGGTGATGCCGTTGCCCTGGAGGTCGAGTGATTTTAGGGAGGTGTTTTCTGGCATGACTTTAGCAAATTCTGCCATCCTTGTTGCAGTGAGGTGCATGGGAAGAACAAGGGTGACAGTTTCATGTAGCTCCCCCTCGTCTTCGGCGATGTTCTCCGTACCACGTGTTCCCCCCGATATAATTTCTACGTTCTTCATGTTCTGCCCGCTTTGCCTCACGATGAGTGCAGTGAGATCCGGGTCGTCGTCCTCCAGCCTTTGCAGAACGTCAGAAAATGTAAAGTCTTCCATGGCCAAAATCTTGTGCTGGGCATTCTTCTGCTTCATAAGGGTTTGCCTCATATTGCGTCGCTGCGCGAGAGGGAGGGAGAGGTTAGTTAAGGAGCGAAAGGAAAGGGCTCACTTATAACACAGTAAGTAGTCATGGCGAATTGCTCACCTTTGCCCTCGCGTCCTTTGAGTCGGAGGGATCACTAACTTCCGTCTGATGGTCTTCTTCCTCTGAGTCCGACAGTCCCATGGTGTTGATGTCCTTCACTATTGACCTCATCATGGAAGGAAGGTCCTTGGAGTCTTCGCTTTCTTCCGAGGAGGAGGAGGAGGACGCATCAGGTGTCCCTTCAGCCTGGTCCTTGCTCTCCGAGGACACGACGCTCTTTCCCCGCCTCTTGCTCTTCGTCATGCTGCCGTAGCTTCGCCTCAGGGTCACCTTCCGGTTGCTTTGGATGCTGTTCTTAAGCGCCCTCTCTGTAGGGGTGTCCTTCATCATGTCATTCGATGGCGGCTGCTTCTTTCCTGAGCCACGCTTGGAAGGGCTAGGGGGGCCGGAGGGTGGATTGGGGGAGCGAGTGGGCATGCTGGGAGAATCCAACACTGAGGCAACAGTCGGGTCAGTGTGACTTGGAGGGATGTCACTCAAATCGCCTTCCAGGCTTTCTTCGTCAGCATTGAAGAACGATCCTGATCGACGCTGCTTAGCTGAGTCCATGGTAGCCCCAGGGAGCTTCACACTATTACTCCTGCCCTTCTTAGGGGATAGAGTGGATCTCCTTGGTGTGGAAGAGGCAGATTTTGGGGACTTTGACGGCGAACCGGAGTCGCCCATGCTCTTACGCGGGGAAGGCTTGGGAGGAGGAGAGCTGGAGCCCTTCATGGAGTGATAGGAGAAGGTTTTGGTAGAAAGTTAGCGAGAGGGGAGGTTACAACAAGGGGTGGGCTGAAATTGAGAGAGGAGGTTGGGGGGGGCGGAAGACGGTGGGGGGCTGGATAAATTTGGGGGGGGGGGGAGGGGGGTGAGGGAGGTGGGCCGGTCAGGAAATGAGTAGGAAGCTGGAGGAAAATCTTCCAAAAGGAAATTTTATTTGACGAGATCACTGGGACTTTTAATTTATAAAATGAAATTGCTGTGGCTTGCAGCAATTTTTGCGGCTTCGGTCGTCGCCCAAGATGAGATGCCCCGAATAATTGGCGGTCGGAAGAAGAGGAGAAAGTTCGGAAGCGACGGACTGATACTTATGGGAGATGAGACCTTGCCAAGTCCCGAACAAAAGGCAAGGATGATGGAAGCTTATCAAACAGGGAAACCTTTTGACATTACTGATACCCAATTCATCAACGCGGATCACGTTGAGAAGCAGGTTGAGAGGAAACCGAGCATGGTGAAGCTCCCGGGTCGAGATGAGTACTTGCTCCTCCCAGACAGGGAGAGCGTGCTAAGCTTTAGGACCTTCAAGGACTTTGCCACCGAGGACGACGTGGAGAGCCAGGACGTCATGAGGGAGGAGGCCTGGTGGGGCAGGCTTTACATGGAGGGGATGCCCTTTAGCGTCCAGTATTTCAGGGGCCACTTTGGGCAGGCTCCAAAGAGGGGGCCCATCACTCTCATCAACGCCGAGCCCCTATCAATGTGCGACGAGAGGCAGATAGAACCGATATTGATGAACGGAGGCGAGATAGGCAAGTTGGGTGGTGACGTCTACCTATTGGCGACGAGAGGGCTGTGCACGTTTGGGGAGAAGGCAGGTGAGTGGCGGGGGGGGGGAGGGGGGGGGGGTTTGTCGTGGCGGGTTGCTTTCCTAGTGGCGGGTTGCTTTCCTAGTGGCGGGTTGCTTTCCTAGTGGCGGATTGCTTTCCTAGTTGCGTGTTGCTTTCCTAGTGGGCTGGATTTACACTCCCCTTCCCCCCCCCCCTCCTCAATGACTCTCAACCCGTTACCCCTCCCTCTTAGTGCTCGCGCAGGAGGTCGGTGCCGCCGGGATAATATACATGAACTCCGAGGGAGGTATCTCGCACCCAAGCGCCCCTGACGTTCGTGAGATGAAGGATTTCTCCCCCAGCATGATTTCAAAGAATGATGGGGAGTACCTCTCGAAGGCCATCAAGGAGGCGGGGGGGGCAGTGGAAGTCAGAATGATCCCAATAGGGTGCGTCACTGAGCCTAAGAACTTGGAGACTGACAAGTTCTGCGAACCTGTAACCGTGGAGGAGAGGGAAGTCGAGGCCAAGGTGAAGAGCGGAGGTTACCTTGACATTGGGGGTCAGAAGGTGAGAAGGGGAGGAGGCCGTTGCGTTGGGTAGGACGGTTCCCGTCGGGATGTCTTTTTCGTAGGGGCGCCTCCTACCCCTTCCGTCCTAACCCTCCTCCCCCCCCCCCCCTCCCCCCCACCACCACCATCCAGGTGGACTTCCTAATGTCGACGTTTGGCGCCCCCGTAACCAACGGTAACTTTGCCGCCACCTACGTAACAGACGACGGTTGCGATCCCTCAACATTAACTTCCGTCCCTCCCTCCGTAATCGTACCCCGCGGCGGTTGCGACTTCTACAACAAGACCCTCAACTACGCAAACGCCGGCGCTTCCCTGGTTGTCATCGCCATGGACGTGGAGGAACCGGTTAGGCCTGGGGTGGTGTCGTGGCTTGGGTACAACGTTACGGCTACTGTAGTTACCGTGGGAAAGAGGGGGGGGGATATCCTTAAGGAGTTGGGGTCTGACGGGAAGGTGGTAACTTTTGACGTTAGGCTTGACTCGCAGGTTGACGGTGAGACTTATGCGAAACTGCGCGACCTCGCTTCACACTCACGGGGGGAGACCACGGGGTGGCCGATGAAGAAGAGGGAGAGGAAGGCCATGTTCAGGAGGCTTAAGAAGGAACTTGAGGGGGGGGGAGGAAGCAGCACGGAGACTTGGGCTATGTTCGAAAGAGCGTGCAAGGCGGGGGGACTCAACACGGCGGGAGAAGAGCTATAAAAGAGGGGGTTTGGTGGGGGGGGGGGGTAGAGGGGCTAACAAGAGGGGGGGGACGGGGGCGGGGGGTTTGGTGAAATGTTTTGTGTAATACTCCGTCGTCTTCAAGTCAAATCAAAAAACTCTAGTTTGAAACTTGTGGAAGATAAAAGGCCAACACAAACTTAAAAGTAGTATAGTAGGTTCCAGTAAACAATTCACCTCATCACAAACTCGCAAAGCTCCGGGGTGAGAAAAAGTATCAACTCTAAACTGCAAAACCCCCAATGTTCGAGGACGTTGCAAAACCCGTCGTCGGTCTGAAGAGAGGAGGAGGGTGATTGTTCGGGTTAGTTTTTGTTGCTTATCTCTCTCTTTCTTCATTTTTCTTTTTAGTTTTGTTCACGTTACACGTTTGTTGGGATCAGTTCTCAAAGATTAATTGTTTGAAACACTCATCCCTGGTACGCTACTACCGGGTCGTGCATTCAAAAGCTACTAGTCATCATCCTTTCCCAAGAAGCAGTGTATATCTCGGTCTTTCTCTTGGGCGGTGTTCTTTCCCTTTCCTCACCTTTGTACGCTTTTGTCTTGTGTCATGTTATTAGATTGCATGTTTCTTAAAAAGTAACATTCCGTCGTCGCCACACCTAAATCTTGTTCTTCCCCCCCCCCCCCAAACTTCCTCCCCTTCCCCTCCCCCCCCCCCACACACACACCATCCGGGTAACTTTACTTCCCCGCAGCCTTCTTCTTCTTCTTCTTCTTCGCCTCAGCCTTCTTCCTTTTCTTCTCTTCCTTTTCCCTAATCTCTTCCAGCATCTTCCTGTTTTCTTCATCCAATACCTTATCCGTGGTAAAGTACTCCGGCAGTCCCAGTCCCGTGACCCTCCTGGTCCCTCCTGGCATGAGGAGGACGGTGCACTTGTAGTGGGCGACGAAGACGCCGTCGCGCTCGTTGAAGACGGGGTAGGCGGAGAGGAGGTTGTGGTCGACGCACTCCTTTACGCCCATCTTGGCCTGGCGCTCGTCGGATACCATGCGGAGGGAGAAGGGCATGGTGGGGAAGTTGTCGGTTACCGCCTTGAGCAAGTAGTGACTGCAGGGGGGGTCGGGGGGGGCGGGGGGGGGGGGGGGCGTTAGTGAAAGCCTTGTGTTAGTGAATGCCTTGTTGCGTCCCCTATCCTATTGAATGTATCCTACATTCCCCTCTTTCCCTCACCTAGCCTTCATCCTAAGCTTGTAAGTCTGGTCAACATTCCTCTTATAGACCGTCGTCCTGTCCGTCCCTTCCCTCCCCTTCCCCTCTCCCGTGGACATCGCAATGTCTACGCAGTAGACCTCGTTCTCTTCGAACGTGCAGGTCTCAACGCGCTCCTCACCCTCGTCGACGTTGGGGGCGCGGAGGGCAATCTCCTTGGGACCGTCGATAACGAAGTGCTTCATCTGGTGCATGCGGACGTTAGAGATGCACTTCACGCCGTACGCCTCGCAGACCTTATCGAGGGCGGTGGTTACCTGGGCGTTGGTGTTGCCGGCCTTGATGGTCGCGGCGGCTACGAGCATGGCGTTGTGGGCGGCGGCGCAGACGGTACCGGCGGAGGGACCGGGGAGCTCGGGGGTGGTGCCCTGGGAGGAGACGCAGACGGTGTGGGCGGCGACGGCGATGTAGCCGTCGATGTGGCAGCCGAGGTCGATCTTTACCATGTCACCGGCGACTAGGCCGTCCTCAGGAGCCTCGGAGGCGAGGGGGGTGTAGTTGCAGATCTTCTCGTTTACGGAGAGGCAGACGGGGAAGGCCATGCCCTTGAGGACGGGCTTGCCGTTGACCTTCTTGTTGTAGATCTTGTCGAGGGACTTGGTGATGAGGGCCTCTCCGATCTTGATGAGGTCGAGGATCTTGGCTCCGGCGACAATGTGGGGGATGAGGGTTTCAAGGGCGAGGTTGGTGATGCGGGATGCCTCGAGGTACTTGGTAACGACTGTGTGTGGTGGTGGGGTGGGGGGGGTGAGTGGGTGGGGGGGTGTGGGTGTGTGTGGGTGTTGTGTGTTGTGTGTATTGCGTGTGTTGTATATATTGTAGTATAATGCCACATTATCCCATATTATGCCATATTCTGGCCTCTAAGCAGCCCCAACACCACCCAATTTCCAAATTCTTACCTTCAGTCGAGCTCAGGTCTCTCGCAACCTCTTCCTCCTCAGCAACCTCAGTAGTCTCCTCCTCAAGCTCGTCATCAGAGGGGAGAGAGATCTATATTGTATAGTATGTGTATGTGTGCGTATATGTTTGTTAGTTCTATGAGTTGAAAATGTGCTTGAAAAGGGTGGAGCAAAACGTGGCCACACACTTGCAAAAGGATTTATACCCCTATTATAGCTCTGTATGTACGATACAACTAGATACAAGAACATACAAGCATACATTAGTACACATATGACTTACATCGTCATCATCAACCATAGCAGACATAGTTAATTGCTGTTTTTATGAATAGGGTAGGAGTGGAGGGAGGAAGAGAATTGAGGGAAAGTTGCCATTTTGCAGAGGAAATACCACTCTTGAGGAATAACGAAATCTGGCGAAGGTCTTTTGCAAATTAAACGCGGTGCGGTTTATTGCCATTCCAAGCGCGTCGAAGGTGTCCGAGACACGCTTCTCAGCAAGGTGGGTGGGTGGCATTAAAAGATTCTTCCTCTGCGCGACGCTACTCCTGTTATGGGGCCGTAGCCCCAAGGTGAGCGTTCGCACTTTTAAACTGTGTTAAGCAGAGAATTAATTTGGCCTTCGGTCATTTCGTCGCTCCTCAATTCATTAAAAAACATGAAGAAAAAGGAGACAACCCAAGCCCAAAAGAAGTCCAAAAAGAGCAAAAAGAGAGAAAAGGGCTCAAAAGTCACCCAAACTTACAAAGAACCCTCACACAAGCGTCACATCACTAACCTCGACACATACAAGCACCAAGACAAACAAACAAACACAAACACACAAATATAACCACCAAATCAGAAATGATGTCACGAAATGTTGTAGTCAGCATCCTGATTTCAACACTTATGTTCACAATAGCGTTCAAAAATACACAAGCATTCCTATTCAACCCACTCCTACGCCAACCAACCTTCATATCACCCTCAAACCCCCCCTCAACCCCTCCCTCAACCCCCTCAAACTTAGGCTCTCCTCGAGCCCCCCCCACTGCCCTCCACCTTTTCAACTTCTTCAACGACAAGGTCAAGGAAGGAGTCGCGCAGCTAGGTAACCTGGCGGCGGCGACGGCGCAGGGTAACATCACAAAGGGACTAGAGAGCATAGGAGAGTACGTGGAACAGGAGAATGAAATATTCTCAACCAAAATACAGGTGAGGGTTACAGCGGGGATAGATAGATATATGAGCACAAGATTTAACAACAAGCCATGTAAAACCAACCCCTCCCCCCATCCTCCCCCCAACCCAAGTCCATCTTCAAAGGCAACGCAGTAGGTGAAGGTCTCTTATCAATCTTCGATTCCACCTCTGACGTCGAAAAGATGCTCTCCTCCCTCTCCGATCTCCTCCTCTCCTGCGACCTCGGCGTCGCCGCGACCTCGGTCGTGATTGATGAAGTCAGGGAAGTCCTCCAAATAGACCCTACGTTAAAACCAAACGACCTTAAAAGAGTCGTAAGATCGTCACTCATAAACATACTATCCCCCTCCTCCTCCTCCTCAACTCCCACAAACGCAATGTCCTTCTGTCCCCCCGGTTCCCCCTTTACAGTTTGGTTCGTAATGGGTTCGAACGGTATGGGTAAAACGACGACCATAGGAAAGCTAACCAACCTCCTCCAAACACAATCAAAAGCAGCCGTGGGGGAGGAGTATAAAATACTACTCGCAAGCTGTGATACTTATAGAGCCGCCGCGAGTAAACAGTTGGAAGTATGGAGTCAAAGAGGGGAAGGAGACGTCTTTGGACCGGAGGAATATATGAGGGAAAAAGGAAGAACGGAATGGACGGATGAAGAACTGGGGAAAATCGGACCTAGCACGGTTCTGTATGGAGCACTGGAAAAAGCTAAGGAGGTAAGAAGGGGGGGAGGGGGGAGGAGGAAGGTGATGATTTATATTTTATTTAACTAACACACACCACTCTCAACCCTCGTGTGTCTCCTCTTGTTCCTAAAAAAGTCTGGTTACGATCATCTAATAGTCGATACATCCGGTCGTCTTAGTAACAACGTGAACCTAAACAACGAGTTAATAAAAATGAAGTCCGTCATCACGAAATTCCTAGGTAGACAACCCGACGAGACTCTCCTAGTAATCGACGCTACGCAAGGAACAGCGGCGCTGGAATCAGCGAGAGTCTGGAAAAAGGAAGTCGGAGTTACTAGCCTTGTACTTACTAAACTCGATGGTATGGCTACGGGGGGGGGGGTTGTGGGGGTTACAAGGGAACTTGGGATACCGGTTAAAATGGTTGGGGTAGGGGAAGGGATCGACGATTTGAAGGAATTTGATGTGGGGGTTTTCGTGGATGGGATTATGGGGGAGGGGGGGGAGGAGGATTGGGAGGGGATTGATAGGAAAGTTGAGGTATTAAGAGGGAAAGTTAGAGAGAAATATATGGAGGAGGAGGAGGAGGAGGAAGAGGAGGTGGTGGAATATGATAAGACTGTTGTGGGAGAGGTGGAGAGAGGAGAAGAGGTGACGGTAACGGAGGTAACGGAGGTGACAACAACAAAAGACAAAACGATGGAGGGACCGAGCAAAGCGATGAGGAGGAGACAACAGAAGATTGCGAAAAAGAGAAACAAAAAGAAATCGAGAAGCTAACTCGTTGGCAAAGACATATCGTAAATTAGGGGGTTCTCATTAAAAATTTGCAAAATCTGATAATGATGGTTGTTTCTGATACAAAATCCAATCTTTTGTTGCTTTGTGTAACCCCAAAACTAACTAACTTTCTCCCTGCCAGCCTGGCGAAACGATATTCAAGATGCCTGCCACTATAGAGTAGAGGAGGCTGATCCCGGTAATGCTGAGGAAAATGAAGCCTCCAACCTTGCTTGAGTGCCCGTAGTTCAAGGCCATGAGCTCCTCCCTTGTGCCTGGGAGCAGCTTTACGAACAGTAGCCCGGAACATTGCAGTGCTGTCGTAAGGAGAGTCAGCTTGATCATGCCGCTCATTGTTCCAGCTCCGCAGACGTCCACCTCGATGTCCTCCTTCGTAATCATACAAGTCCCGTCGTCCGGAATGCACGAGTCGCACTGTTCGCTGTTGGAAGCGAGCACCTCCTTCGATACGTCCCAGATCGAGAGCAGAGACGTGGAGATCATCGACGAGAGATTGAGGGCCGCGTTGTGGACCGTCGTGAACATTGCGTAGGAGGCGCCCTCGGACCCTGACGGGCAAAGGTGGACCATCATTATCGTCGTGGGGAGGAACTGGACACCGGCTGCATGAAAGCAAAAGAAGGGCGAAGGGTTAGGACGAACAAGATCGCGTAATGACGCATCGCGTGTACCCTGCTCACCTATGAACTCCGCCATGGCGTCGTCGCCTAGTGAAAACCAAAACGCCCCGAGCCCGAACGTGATACCCTGAATGAGCAGGATCTGCAACATTGACAGTACACCGTTGATGGCCGTCGTGATGATATACACGGATCTCCAAGACCACTTGATGAAGTAGTACTTGTAGGCCATGACGCCCACATACAGGAGCACGTAGGACGCGATCAGCAGCGAGTTGAGCTCGACGCTCGTAAACCCGAGGGTGGAGACAAGATACTGCTTCCAGGCGCTATTCCCGATCTGGAGAACGTTGTAAATGTACACGAACGCCATGGGCTGCCAGACGGCACGGGAACACACAGTGGCCCATATCTGCGGGTGGGAAAGGGTTGTGTTAGTGCGCACGCGCTGTTGTACTGTACTTTCGCGGAGCAGACATTCTCACCTCCCCGCACTGCTGCTTGGCGGTGAGGACAACGGGGTGGAACTCCTCCCTGAAGGCGTATACGAGGGGCATGATCATCAGGGGCAGGAGGGCCATCAGGAAGACAATCGACTCCGGGCCCAAGGTGGGGTAGAGGGCGGTGGAGACTGGGGCGAAGAGCATGAGAGCGAAGAAGCGGAGGGCATAACAGGTGGACTGGAGGGAACCCCGGGAATCCGCGGGCTCGAGCTTGGCCTTTTCGGCGACGACGGAGTCGGCCATGACATCCGCGTACCAGAAACCGAACCCGAAAAGGAAGTAGATAACGCTCAGGAAATCTATGCTGGGAGCGCCGTACATTTTGATGTTGAGGAAAAGCAGGACCATCGTCAGGGAGGTGAGACCCCAGCCGAGGAACATATAGGACTTACGGCGGTACCCGAACAGCAGGTTGCCGTCCGATATGAACCCGTAGATGAGCTTGAAGGAAGCCGGGAGGCCCCGAAGGCCGACGATGGTGACCTGTTGGGCCTCGGAGGCCCCAAGGTCGACGGGGTAGACATTCATGAGGGCGCCGGAGAGGCCTTGGAGGGCACCGACGAGGAAGTAACAGGCTGGTATTGCAATGTTCTCGCGACGGAGGAGCTGGACGGAGGGGGGAAGGTGGGGGGGGTACAGGTAGTTGGAGACGCGGACCTTGGGGAGAGAGGAAAGGGGGGAGTGTTAGAGGGGAGGGGGTAGAGGGGAAGGTTGTTGCGCAATTTGCTCACCTTCCACGGGAGGTTTGTCTGCGAGGAGGTCTTTGTACCAGCAGGTACAGAGGTTTTTATTTCCATGGTATCCAAAAGACCTTCTCCGTCATTTGTGCTCCCCATACTTGAGGACCTGCCGTGAGAATTGTTGCGGGCCCTGAATCCCTCGCTGCGGAAGCGTTCAAGGTTCATATCCTCATCATCATCATCATCTGTGGAAGATATGGTGGGCAGTTCTATCGATATGGGCACGTCGGCGTCATCTAAAGTTGAAAGTGGCATATGACCTTGCATTTCACGCTGTTGCTCTGACGAAAGGTCGTTAAAAAATGACTTGGGGATGACAATTGAGCCTTTTTGTGACCAGCCAAAAATTAGCAAGTTTCAGGTGCGCACTTTTTCGTTCATTTAGCGTTTGAAATGTCATATTTTCTCTCTATCGAGTTTACTTTCTTTTGTCTGCCGTATCGATAATGGTTTTGTAGAAATTGAGTGCTCAGTAGAGCCAAGGTTATCATGGCCACCAACCGAACCTCTGTCACTGTCCTGATTTGCCTGGTTCATCACATGATTTATACAACACGCGTTCATCTTTAAACAGTCGACGGAGAGTTGGACGTCCCACCACTCAACGTTTCACATGGACGCTAAATCAAAGTGCTGTGCAGCGATGCAATCGACGAGCGTTATGCGAGTTTTTGCTGTCACCTTCCGGCCCCACGTTGGCTGGGAGGTGCTTCTCTTCCAGCAACATCCAAGTCTTCTCGCTTAACAACTTTATCGCGCATCGACGAATCGACGAATCGACTTACCCCTGAATGAATACCAGCCTACCGTCATTATTCGCTTCACAGAAAATACTTTGGCAATCGTCTCCGTGCTCCTCACCTTCGCGCCGCTAGCCCTCGGATTTGCCGCCCCCATGTCGTCGTCACGACCAAAGGTCGTGGCTTTCGATCTCGATGGCACGATCTGGAGCCCAGATATGTACATGCTCTGGGGTGGGGGGGCTCCATTCACAGTGGAGAGTGACGAAGTTTTGAAGGACTGCAGTGGACAGAAGGTCAAACTCCTAGGGATATCGGGTGGGATACTGGACGAGCTCAAGACGGAGGAAGGGTGGAAGGGCGTGAAAGTTGCGTGGGTGAGCTGCACAGATGAACCGACATGGGCAGATGAGTGTATGAGGAAGTTCAAGACCCCCATGGGGATGACATTGGTGGAGAGAATCGACGAGCAGTGCATATACAAAGCAAACAAGCAGAAACACTTCAAGGACTTGAAGGAAAGGACAGGGGTGGAGTACGAGGAGATGATCTTCTTCGATAATGAGAGGGGGAATATTGCGAGTGTAGAGAAGCTGGGGGTAACAAGCGTGTACTGCCCGGACGGCATGACGGAGGAGGTTTGGAGGAGGGGGTTGAGGGAATTTGAGGAGAGGGGATAGTAAGGGCTTAAAGTTGCGCATTTAGATATCACTGGTTTTCGAAATCGTGTGGTGACTTGGTTTTCTTTATATCTTCCTTAGAGCGGTGCTACCTACCTGCTGCGCTGCTTTGGAAACACGCTGCGCTTCTTGAGACGTTGCTGCGATCAATTAACGATTTTGTATCAGATTTTTGCAGATTTTGCAAATATTAAAATCACTTTAAATCTATTAAATATTATAATTTAGTAAAATATGTGATTAAATATCTCTGTATACTTCAGATATGACAATATAATCATTTGAAGTTATTAATTTATCGATAACATTTGAGCTTTGTATACATAATATATGAAAATTTCTATAATAATCAATTGATCAATAAATAGCTTTAATTTACAATTTCAAATGTTTTAAACAATTATTATTTTTCATATGTGTAATTAATGTGGATAATCGTCATGGATCAAAAGAAGATTTTGATAGACTAGTGGAATATGATTAAAAACTAAATGAAATGAGGAACTAAGAGAACCTTCAAAATAAAAAAATCATTTGACCCTAATCCAACGTATCATGTAAGTTTTAACGGCGATGTGTGGACCACTCCACGCAGAATCTTCTCGAGAATACGCATAAAAACGGCCTTTCCTCTCCTTCCATCAGTTCCCCAGCATCCGACTCGCCCATCCTGCTGAAAACCCTCGAAACTAACCCCCCACCCACCGCAGGTCAACTCTGATTTCGATAGCAATGGAGGCCGAGGCCGCCCCTACCATTAAGAAGCTTGCCCTTCAGGTTTTGCCCACAGTTTTCCCTTCCGCCCTCCCCTACCAATGCTACACCGACTCCACGAAGTCGCTTTACCTTGTTACTTCCGGCAAGGACGCCACCCACGCTGTCGACAACGTTGGTACCATGCACGCTGCTCTCGCCGTTTCCACTGCCCTTATGGCCCTCCCTGACATCAAGGTGATTGTGAATGCAGGGACATGCGGGGGGTTCATCAAGAGGGGCTGCAAGATAGGCACGGTTGTCATCCCGACGAAAGGTGCCTTCCACGACCGGCGTATCGTCATCCCCTCCACCCCCTTCGAGCAGTACGGCATCGGTGCCACTGACCTCACCTCCTGCGCCATTGCCAATGAGGTCAGGGAGAAGCTGGGGTACCTGGGGGGCTGCTGCTCTTCGGGGGACAGCCTTGACCACTCGAAGGAGGACGACGAGATTATGGAGGGGAACGAGGCGGTCGTAAAGTGCATGGAGTTTGCGGCTATTTCTCAGGTGGCAAAGATGTGGGGGAAGGTGAGAGGGGCAAGGGGAGGTGTGGAAGAGGGGGGGGGGGCTCGTTTTCGTTATATGTTCTTTGCTCCCTCGGTATACATCTCAGTTTATCGCTACATTTCCCCCCATTCTCTTCCGCTGTTGACCTTTCTCGCCTCCCCCATTCCCCCCCACCCCCCACCCCTACACCTAGGATCTTGTCGGCGTGAAGGTAGTTACCGATCTGGTAGACGGCGACAAGCCCGCCTTCGAGGAGTTCATGGCGAATTTGAGTTCCGCGGCCGAGGCCTTGCAAGCCTCCATACCGCAGGTGTTGGAGATCATCAAGAAGGAGGAGTAATTTAAAAGAAGGAGGCAGGGGAAGCAGACCAAGCCGGTGTTTAGAGCGCAAAGAAAGCAAGAACGTTTAAATTTTTGTTGGAAAACTATCATTTTTCAGGCCCTGTTGTTCAAGACACAAAACCCCCCTCCTCCTTTCGTTCCAAAGTTCCCTCATCCGTTTCAGCAATTGGGTTGAGTTTAAGCCTTGACCCCGGCGTCGACCTTGGCGCAGTGCTTCATGAGGTCGACGACGCGTCCGGAGTATCCGTACTCGTTATCGTACCAAGCGATGAGCTTGACGAACTTGTCGTTAAGCATGATTCCGGCCCCGGCGTCAAAGATACTGGACCTGAGGTCGGACTCGAAGTCGGTGGAGACGAGGGGCTCGTCGCAGTATCCGAGGATGCCCTTCATGTTGCCGGCCTCGGAGGCCTTGATGGCGGCGCAGATCTCGTCGTAGGTGGTGGACTTGGAGAGCTTGCAGGTAAGGTCGACGACAGAGACGTCAATGGTGGGAACGCGGAAGGCCATTCCGGTGAGCTTTCCCTGGAGGGAAGGGATGACCTTGGTGACGGCCTTGGCGGCTCCGGTGGAGGAGGGGATGATGTTGCCGGAGGCGGCACGTCCACCACGCCAGTCCTTCTTGGAGGAGGAGTCGACGACGGCCTGGGTGGAGGTCATGGCGTGGACGGTGGTCATGAGGGCCTCATCGATTCCGAAGGCGTCGTTGATGCACTTGACCATGGGGGCAAGTCCGTTGGTGGTGCAGGAAGCGCAGGAGATGAAGTCCTCGGATCCGTCGTACTCGTCCTGGTTGACGCCCATGACGATCGTCTGGGAGTCGTCCTTGGCAGGGGCGGAGTAGATGACCTTCTTGGCTCCTCCATCAATGATGGACTGGGCCTTCTCCTTGGTGAGGAAGATTCCGGTGGACTCGCAGACGTAGTCGGCACCGAGCTGCAATGGAGGAGGGCATTTGTGTTAGCAAAATGAATCATTGTGAAGAATAATATTGTTGGCGATGGCACCACTGAGAGCAGGCGGCCATGCTCCGAATATTTTCAGGCCTTGATTCGTCGCTTCGCTAGCTCAAAGCTCACCTTTCCCCATCCAGCCTCAGCAGGGTCACGGCAGCGGGTAGTGGGGACCTTCTTGCCGTTGATGATGAGGAAGTCTCCCTCGGTCTCGACGGATCCGTTGAACTTTCCGTGGATGGTGTCGTACTTGAACTGGTAGGCCATGTAGTCGGCGGTGGCAGAGCCAGCGTTGATGAGCTTCATGTCGCAATCAGCATCATCGGCAATGATACGGGTTACGAGACGACCGATGCGGCCGAATCCGTTGACTCCCATGCCGGTGGCCTTAAGGGAGGTGGAGGTGGGGGCCTTAGGGGCGGAGGGGGTGCTGTAGTGGGGGTAAAGAGGGATACAGGAGGGGTACAGGAGGGGTACAGGCGAAGGTGGTCAGTTGGATCATAGGTGTGGAGGTGTTGAGGGTAGGTAAGTGTTGGATGAGGGTAAGTTAGTTGATTTGTCATTACACGATAGCAATATTATACGGTTTGTATGATATGAAGTGATTGTATACATTTTCAGTCCACAAGAAGATTTTGCGTCGATGACTGCGTTGGAAAAATGGACCTCAAAAACATTTATTTACTCACCTGAAAGCACCAGCGGTGGCCAAAGTGGCGAAGAGAGCAGCAGCAGTGAACTATTTGCGAAAAAAGGAGAAGGTGAGAAAGAAGGTGAGGAAGAATTAGGACAACTACCAAATCCGACGGACAGGGGCCCAAATTCAAGGGCAAATTAACATCAAACACGTCCAATAGGCTTTCTAAAAACGGACCAATCAGGCGACGTTTACAACAAAATATCAACAAGAGACTCAAAAACAACTATTACCGACGTACCTTCATTATTGCAGAGGATTTGGGATTGATAGAATTACGTGGCATTCCCAATCCGTGGACCCAATCCTCCAAAAATGAATATAACATTAACATCAATCAACCCCCCCATTTCCCCCTCCCCCACTCCTTAAAACCACTCCTTCCCCTCCAACATCCTCCCCGCACCGTCCTCTTCCTCTTCTCCCCCCTAACACCACGCGACCACCACCAAAGATGATTTCCCTCATTATCGTGCAATCACTCGCTCTCCTCCTCCTTCTCCATCTCCCCATGTCCAACCCCAACCCAATCTCAGCCCCCGACATCCCCAACCCCTCCCTATATCCCCACACCTCGAATGGGTACCTCGGTGTGGTGACCAATTCCCCCGCCATATATATCAAGAGCCTCTTCACCCGTGAGCTCGAGTGGCTTGAGGCCGCGTGTCTCTCCCTCTCCCCTACCTCCCATCTTGCCAAGCTCCTTAACCCCCTTTCCCGCTACGAACTTTCTGGCCTCTGTGGGAAGCTAGACCTAGCCATCAAGACCTCGCACCCGAAGCTCGATTTCATTGAGAAGGTGAGGAAGGGCAAGAAGGGACCTCAGGGCAAGAAGCGACCTCCTCCCTGCTCTCTACTAACCCCCAAAGCCCCCTCCACGGCTCGCTTCGCTCGCCGAAGGGTTACGGCTCCCGGAAAGCTCGTCTACCCAACCCCTTTGCTTACGACATCTTGACCCTCAATGAACCCTCACCTCCCCTGGTGTCCCTCGACTCCTCCACCGCCACATCAACGATCGAGACGAACTCCACCGTGCGCACGTACTACGCGCATGCCTACATTCCAAACCTCTACGTGCACTCTCTCACCCTGAAACCCGGCATGCATGTGATAAACCCCATAACGTTCAGAGGTTTGCCCGAGGATGTGACCTTCTCAACCGTTGACACCGGCTCTTCAGACGTCGCGTGCATGACGGGAGTCGTTAACATCCCCGAGCAGTCACCAGCGAACGCATCAAAGCCCGAGTCTCACGTCGCAATATGCCACTCAGTCCTCCCGGAGCGCGTTCACGTCCGTGAAGGTGACGCATTTTCGGGGACTTACTTCTACGCAGTCGAGACCTCCACCTCTCCGCTGTCAGTGGACGGCTGCATGGCCACGTTAACCGAGGCCGCATCCGATCCCTCGACGCTGAGGTCTTCGCACGTGGCAACCTGGGGAGCCCTAAACTCCCCCTCGATTAAGACATCAAACGCAGACCTGGACCGCATCATTGCAGACACTTTGGTGTCTATCAGGTCATCCTTACACCCGACGCACCCGTTCCCACCATCGCCGGGGGGGACTAGTACGAATGGCTACTTTGGTTTGTTTTTCTGGGACTCTGATTTGTGGATATCTTCATCCCTCCTACTAATGAACCCAGATTTGGCGCTCCAGTCAGCTAATTACCGCGTCAACCACATCGCATCGGCGTACGATAGGGCGGAGGAGCTCGGGAATGAAGGCTGCATGGTCCCGTGGCAAGCGGGGGGGGGGGGGCACGACGTTAGTCTGGCCCCTTTCGGTAACATCCCAGAGCAACACGTGACCAGCGCCGCCGTGCTGCTGATAGAGAATTTGGAAATGACGGGGACGGAGGTTGAGGGGATGGTGGAACTTGTGGTTTGCGCGGCGGATTTCTGGAGCGGTAAAATTGATGCCTCTGGTTCGATATCTGGCGTGATCGGTCCTGATGAATTTGGTAACGACGGCTTTGAATGGAGGGGGCCGGGCAAGGGGGTGGTTTATAAAGGCGTGACGGACAATCCTTACACGAACATTGGGGCGAGGAGGGTGCTTGAGTACGCATATGAACTTACGGGGGAGGAGAAGTACAAGGACAAGGCGGAGAAGATCCGCGTGCTTTACGACGAGGAAGAAGACTACCACCCCCAGTACCTGGACTTCCCAAACCACCAGATTAAGACGTCGAACGGGAATGTGAAGCAGGCTGATGTCACCATGATGGCCTGGCCGTGGGACTACGAATACGAGACAACGGAGACGCTTACGAACGACTTGAACTTCTATGCTTCCATGTACGCACCCGAGGGACCGGGCATGACGGAGAGCATCACGTGCATCGGATACCTCAAAGCTGGGGACAAGGACAAGGCCAGGGAGGCCTTCAACAATCAGCTGAAGTTTGTGCAGCCGCAGTTCAACATTTGGACAGAGACACCTGACCCGACGGTACACCCGAGCGATATGGGGTGCTACAACTTTATCACGGGAGCTGGAGGATTCATACAGAGCATCATACACGGATACGGGGGTATACGCATCCGACCCAAAGCAGTCGAGGTGACTCTGCAGGTGGACGAGGAGATTTTTGAAAGCCTGGAATTTGAGAACTTCGTCTTCAGGGAAAACACTTTCACCGTGAGGGGTGGGGTCGAGGGAGTTTTGGAGCTTGAATTGAAGGAAGGGGAGGGATTTGTGGTAGATATGGAAGGAAATGATGGGGAAGGGTGGAAGCTTGACGGTGACAACAAGAAGCTCGCAATAGAAGGCGGCGTGGGTAGGAAGGTCACTTTGACGTGCAGATAGAAAGCTAAAAAAAAGATTAAAAAAGGAACAAAAAACATTCAAAAGACGAAACGCATAAGGACCCGCCCTCATATGCAACATCCAGGCATCCACAATTCGGACAATAGGAAGGGGTTGGGGGAGGTTCGGGGTGTAAAAGGAATAGAGAATTTGTTCTACGATGAATTGAGTACATTTCTGTGAGAATTATTTCTTTATGACATGGAGCAGCCCGTCATCCCTGGCTTCAACCTTTGACGCTGGGGACTTTTGCTGCGATTTAGCTGGCGGCGGTCCAGGAATGGGGTCTTCGTACTGCTGTTGCCTGACCACCCTTGTGTCAACCGGCATATTCTTCAACTGCCTCTCATAAGATCTTCTCAGCATCTCATCCTCTCCCCATCACTCCGGCTTCTCCCACGCAGTCTCTCCCGTCACTGCGTTCCAATAGTAAACCTCCCCTGAACCCTCCTGAGTGGCCTTCTCCCAAATGTCCTTCCTTTTTGCAGCCCCAATCTCCCCCCCTGATACCTTCTCATTTTCCTTTGACATCCGGCTCATCGGATTAGAAGCTCTTAAGACACTTTCGGTCTTTGTCTTCCCATCCTCCTCTTCCGACATGTAAATATCCTGCATCTGTATTCCCCTCATTTCTCCCCTCACAACGTCATCCAGTGACCTTTCTGTATCAGCCTCAATCTCCGCCTGAGCCCCACCCTCCGTCTCCCCTCCTAACTCTGTCTCTTCCCCTCTTCCATCCCCCCCCCCACCCCTACTCCCACCCCTCATAACCCCAAGGGCCAAAGAGTTCTCACTCTTGTTCAAATCGTGAAACGACTTCCAACTCCAAAACACGAACATCACGACGAGAAGGACACTGCAGACCACCATGAGCAGCCCTAATCCTACCGCTTCGTAGCTGTCCTCGACCGAATTCTGCGACTTCATAAGGAAAGACGCTACAAAGGTCAATTCAATCATTGCGCTGCTGAGGATGGCAATGTCTGTGTCCCTCTTCTCGGCGTAAGGCTCTACCTTTGCCAAGAGGACGGTGTACACGGCCGCCATAATCAGCCCTGTGGCCAGCTGGGTGAAGGTACCCGGCTGCGAT
>BRYA01000348.1:1395-14350 GCA_030267965.1 Triparma columacea
TGTTGCAGAGGCAAAGCCTGTTGTAATTGCTGACACTGCAACAGAAAGCCATGCTGAATTGCCAACATCTTTGTCACTGGTTGCTATGGCCATGAGTTGGATGATCACTCCAGGGATTGCCTCAGCAAACATCTCAACACTTTTCATGAATGTCAACTCAAACATTGGGTCAGTTGCAGCCCCAACCTCTTGCGTTTCTCCCTTTGCAACCCTGTAAGCATCAACAGCAGGCTTAAATCCAATCAAAACGGGAAGCCACTCCTTTAGAACCCTCTTCATTCCCAACTTCTTATTCTGACCCCAAACAAAAAGCATCTGAAGACCAATTGACGCTACCAAACTTGCCAAAGAAGCCTTAAAGTACCCAATTTTCCTATCACTCCATAACATGTACGTCACATACAAATCAGTCAGCAAATCTGTCATACTAGTAATAGCCCCAACAGTAACCCTCATCTTCAACCCCCAAGGAACTTCCTCCAAAAGCCTGTAGCTAATTGTCTCAAGCATATGTCTAAACCATTTATACTCCTCATCAAGCTCTTGTAGAGCAGGGAAAGTTAATATGAAGGCATCTACAGCAGCAACTGGCTTAGTATTGATAGCCAAACTCCTCGCTAGAGACTCTCCAATCTCCCTTCCATCATTCTCCACCAGCTCAGCAGCCTTACCATCTACCTTCCTCAACTTACACAGCTTGTTCTTGACAACAGCGTCAAGCATTGGTGAGACAAATGGGTACTTTTCTGTAGCCTGTCTCAGAACATGGTTTTTCCCAATAAATGACATCACTGCTTCTTTCTTTGTCATTCCTTTTTTCCTGAAACTTAATGCAACTAAAAGTTGCTCACCCAATAACTTTCCAATTTGTTTAGGATCTAAACCTGTATAGTCTTGTGTAGTATCATTCACAGCTAGTGAAGCAACCAATGCGCCTCCATTGTCCAAGCCAATACTTGCTCTCCTAATACCTGCTCTCAAAGCACCTGCTAGACCACCCTCAGCTTCAGCATCAACACTTGCTCTCCTAACACTCTCTCTCCTTCTAGCATCTCCACCTGATGGAATAAAATCTACAGGTACTTTAGCTTTCATCACATCTGTAAACCAGTCTGGTTTGTCCTCTTCCCATTTAGCCCAGTTCAACTCAACCCAATTCTTAATTTCTCCTTCAATTGAGACCCAGTGATGCCTGGATCTGTCTAACACTTCAAACTTTATTGCATCACTTTCTCCTTCAAGGAAATATGCCATTGACATATCCTTTGATGTCTGTGTACTCCAGAAGGTATGCAAGTACCTACTCTCAATGTTCAAAAAGAAGACAGCAAAACATAGGGTAGTTATTAGTATGGAATACTTCACTATCAATGAAGCAATATCAATTGGCTGCTCATCAACATAAGGTGAAGCTATATATATTAACACTGGTAGGCTTCCCATTGTCAATGCAAGACCAAACAACCAATAGGCCCCCCCAATTTCATTAGGATGCCTAAACTGCACAATTGAAGTGAAGTCTACGATGATCTTTAGAATCACTCTGAAAAGAACACTACTCATGATTTCTATGTTTCCCCCAAATGGTATCCAGTACCAAAAGTCTCCCCTCAATATCTTAACAAAAATATAGAGGCCAAGGTCAGCTCCAATGTACAGAACGACCCAGCTACCTCCCATCAACCCAAGAAGAACTATTGTTGTGCACCTTATTAGAAGCATTCCTGCAGTGAACAGCATCATGGAAACAAACACTACTGCTCTCTTGCTTGCTTTTGCTGGTACATACCCATAAAAGCCTGGTAAAGTTTCTCTATTAGCAGGGTCTGTGTCCCAGTCATAACTTATTGTTGCAGAGGCAAAGCCTGTTGTAATTGCTGACACTGCAACAGAAAGCCATGCTGAATTGCCAACATCTTTGTCACTGGTTGCTATGGCCATGAGTTGGATGATCACTCCAGGGATTGCCTCAGCAAACATCTCAATGCATTTCATCAATGTCATCTCATACATTGTGTCAACTGCAGCCCCAACCTCCTGCTTTGCCCCAGTTGCTACTCTGTATGCATCAACAGCGGGTTTAAACCCAATCAAAATTGGAAACCACTCCTTTAGCACCCTCTTCATCCCTAACTTCCTATTCTGTCCCCAAACAGCAAGCATTTGTATCCCTATTGACACTACCAAACTTGCCAAAGAAGCCTTAAAGTACCCATACTTCTTTTCTCTCCAAAACATGTTCGTCACATACACATCAGTCAGCAAATCAACCATGCTTGTGGCAGCACCAACAGTGACCCTTGCCTTCAAGCCTAAGTTAGACTTCATAAACAGTTTCATTACAATCTCCTCAAGCATTGGCCTTAACCACACTTGTTCATTCATGACTTCTTGCACTTCAATAAATTGATGTGCCCACTCATCTACAGCATGAGCAGCAGTTGCTGTGGTCAACATGACTGCTGTCACTGCACTCCCAATCTCCCACCCCCTGGCTTCCTCCTCACTCTTATCTTCTCCCTCATTTGTTGCTCTCCTTTTAAATTTGTTCATAACCAGAGCATACAGCATGGTTCTCATGTAACCATGCTGCTCTGTAATCTCTCTCAGTGCCCTATTGGCAACAATGAACTCCCTCACGACCTCTACCTTACTGTCCCCAATATTCTTCCTCTTCACTCTCTCCATCAGCTGCTCTCCAAACCTCCTCCCATCCTGTTCCCCTGCTTCTGTGCTCTTCAGCAGATTATCAAAGTAGTAAGCAGCATCAGTTGCCAAACCCAGGTGCTTAATTACACTCTGTTTACTAGCAGCCTTTCCTAAACCCTCCTGTTTAGTCATCAGTTCTACATCTGTCTTCATCTTTTGGCCAGCCTCTGAAAACCTAAAAGCTGTGAAATACCCTTTGTGCTCAACTGTGAGTACAAGTATCTTGTTGTTGACTCTGTGAAGCACAACCTTGGATTTCAATCTGCTTTGGACGTCCCAGAAGAATGCTGCAACTTCTTTATTTGACGCTCTCACAGATATTGAAGTCTTCCCCCATCCCATTCCCTCCTCTGCCTTTATCAATGTCTGTCCAGACAATGCACTACTGATCTCTTGAGCTCCGTCAATCTCGTCAAAATGACTCTCAATCCCTGATGCTCCCTCAATTGCAATCTCTTCCAATTTTTGAATGATCTGCTGTCTATTAAAGGCATCAATCTCTTTGCTCCTGTCAAACTTCTTTCTGATGTGAATCATATTAGAAGCAAACTTGTGAGCTTGTCTGTTCATAACAATGTTTGGGACATTTCCTCCTATATCAATTGTAGGCACCATTACTGCTCTTGACTGAGGGATCCGTCCAACTTTTTCTAGTTCTTCAAACAGCCACACCGTCTTTGACGATCCTAAAACATTTCCTTGCTTGAGTGGGAATTCCTTGTTTAGTTCTGTAGTGTCTTCATATACAACCCAGCATCTTTCTTTGCTTCCTTCCTCTTTTTTCCAGACGCAGCTTGTCCTGTAATCTCTTTTTGAGAATCCAGGAATGCCCAGATTTCTCTCGCTCAAATAGAGTTGTGAGTGGTTGTTTAGCTTTTTAATCTCCTGCTTCACAACTCTCTTGTGTTTCAACCCAGCTAGTTTCTCCCTTGAGTCCTTGGTGAATTCAAATGCTACACACTCTTCAAGAGAAGCGTCTATAACTGTCTCACCTACACCCGAAACAAGACTCTGGCCTTGAATGTGCACTGACTTCATTTTGACCCTTGGGTCAGGACTCTTCAGGTCTTCAAAATGCTTACTCTTGATGCACTTCTCATAGAATTCCTTCCCCTTCCTAACGGCCTTCTCCTCCTCCTCTGTATAATCTTGAGTTTCATTCTTGATGATATTTGCAAGATATTCCAGCGCAGCCCTGTCAATCTTATCATCACTCTGGTGAAACTTCTTCCGCAAGTCAATCATATTGCTTGCATACCCAGTTGTCAAGCAATTCATGACAAAACTTGGCACAGAGCCCTTGATGTCCACCTTCGAAGCAAATATGACTTTAGTCTGGGGAACGCCACCAGTGGTTGTGAGTTCTTCAAACATCCAGGTAGTTCTTCCTGATGCATGCACAATTTGAGAGCTCAATGGAAAGTCTTCGTTGAGCATGTCAGTGTCTTTGTACACGGTCCAACTTTTCTTTCTTCCCTCCTCTATCTGCCAGGTACAAAAAGCTCTCCACTCCCTGT
The DNA here is from genome assembly GCA_030267965.1 of Triparma columacea. Taxonomy (NCBI): domain Eukaryota; class Bolidophyceae; order Parmales; family Triparmaceae; genus Triparma; species Triparma columacea. Next base: position 5,622 of record BRYA01000348.1, read on the forward strand.
CAGAGAATCCTCGTACCCCAAGACTCCTCCTGTTCAAATAAAGCTGTGAGTGGCTATTCAATTTCTTTGATTCGATCGCCTTGTACTTCTTCCCAAGTTTGGCCTGCCTCTGCCTTGAATCCTTAATGAACTCATATGCCACGCACTCTGCAAGTGAAGCATCGATGACAGCCTCACACATCGCGATCACAAGGCTTTCGCCCTCAAGGTGCACAGCTTTCATCTTCACCCTGGGATCTGGACTCTTCAATTTCTTGAATTTCTTGCTTGTCTTGCAATCCATGTAGAACTTCTTGCCGTCGCTAATTAGTGCCTCTTCCTCGGCAGTGTAATCCTGGATTTCGTTGTTGATGATATCCACTGTCTGCAGCAGCTTAAAGCCGTCAATATCTCTGCTCTTGTCAAACTTCTTTCTCAAGTCTGAGACTTGTGCAAGAAACCTTGGTGCAAGCTTGTTCACAATGGAGGAGAAGAAAATACCACCAAGGTCCATTTTTGTTGTGAAAGTGACTGATGTTTGTGGCACACCTCCAATAGGGCCAAGTGGCTCAAATACCCATACTGTATGGATCTTCACTAAAACATTCCTAGCCTTCACTGGAAAGTCTTTATGAAGCTCATCTGTATCTGCAAGATCAATAATAACTTTGCCATCATGTTGCTTGAACCAGGTAACTTTAAGTCTCCCATCACGAAGAGCAAAACCAGGGAGACCAAGGTCCCTTGTAGAGATGAAGAAGCAGGTGTGACCATTGGAGTTTTTGATGTGGTACTCTGTGATTCCTCGTTCCTTTGAAGTTTTACGGAATTCTCTTGAATCAAAATAGAACTCATTTGCAGCACACTCCTCCACACTAGCATCAACCACAGTAGTGGCAACACCAGTCCCACTGCTTGCCCCATCGACATGAACTAGCTTCATCTTGACCCTCTCATCAGGACTCTTCAAATCGTGAAACTTCTCTCCCTTCTCACAATTCTCACAGAGTTCTCCATCCCCTTCCTGATTGCCTGCTTCTCTTCTTCGGTGTAATCTTGTTTCTCGTTCCTAATTATGTTGGTGAGCGCCTCTAGCGCAGCTCGGTCAATCTCCTCATCAGTCTGGGTGGCTCCACCGATGCCTGCAAGGGACGCTTTGTTTCCCTCGGCTTTTTCCTCCACTGAATTTTCGTTGCCACCGAGGCCGTCAGTAGGGTCGTCGACGCGAAAAACCCGTCCATTCTCCATATTATTGTCATCGATAGAGTCAATAACAACTTCAGGAGCAACAAATATCCCCTCCCGCACCCTGCTGGCAAAGTTGATGGTTTTGTCGTGGTCCTGGAGGCTATTCTCGACGTCGCTGCGGGCTACAATGTCCTCGTCCTCCTGCTGGGGGCTGTCTTTAGTGCTCATTTTGACACCCAAAGGGATTTTCTTGATGTCTAACGGTTTGTAAGGGTGGATAAACGGTGCGGTGAGCTTAGTGAAAGATAAGTCGAGCTTCATATGCTATTTACGACCAGTTCCAAGAAATTGCCAACAAGGCCCCCTTGTACCCAACAATCTTGCCATCTGCTATGTTCTTCTACCATGATCTCCACAATGAAAAGGTTTGCGAAGGCCTCGAAGCACCACTTTCTCGTCGTATACCCCCACCCCCCCCTCTGCCTCACTTACCTTGACGAATATGCTGTCCGCAAGCTTAGGAATGACCCAAGAGCCTTGGGTCAGGAGGGCTTAGGGTAGGATGGACAAAATTGTGGTTGTTGGACAGCGGGGGAGTCAAATATGCGATGAGGTTCGGGTGGGAGTCGTAGATGAATATAAAAGGTGAGTTACGGGGTGCAAGAGGTCCTAATGGGGGAGATCACCAAAACCAGTAGAGCAGTTGCGGCGAGGGGGGAGTGTTGGGGGAGGCCTCGGTGGAAATTTCGCTTCAACGAGGAAGGTTTTGCGTCGATTTTGATGTTGAGAAGAGCTGAGGTGCTCTTAATTTGGTGTTAGGTAGTCGTACACTAGATTAATTTTGTGGTTAAGGATTGCACTTGCAAATCGAAAATCGGAAAAATTGAATTGTCTATTTTATACCTACGAAATATATATTGTTAGAAACAATCAATATTATAACCTAATTTAGTATATTTGATAATATGAAACTTGTTTTGATATCTCAAGAATATAATTTTATTAATGTCTCAAATGTAACTTGATATATTCAATTATATAAAATATAGCATTTTTTGAATACTACTGTATGTTTATATCACCTAAATAAATATTTGAAATTTCTCAGGTGTAAAATATTTTGGTATATGAATTGTTGTACATTTTGAAATCAATTGAGAAGGTTTGATACAAACATAAAGATATTGAGATATCAGTAAAGAATTTAGAAGACTTTTGAAAATGTTGCGCGCAAATTTTTTGTCGTAGAAACCGCTAAGGTAAGAAGCTAGGATTTCCTTTACCTATACCCTATTTGCTCCTTCCTGTCGTCTTAAGTTCTTCCTGCTCTTCCTCGTTAGCCTTTTGGGCTGCACTTCCTATCGTTGCACTCCCAAGATTGGTGAGAACGGCAATTTCGCTCTCCTCGAATGCCGGCATGTCCATCCTCGCTACTGCGTTAAGGGGGGAGACGAAGCCAGGCATGCTACCCATCCTCCTTCTCACAACCTGCCCTCCCCTGCCCCCCCCCCCACTACTACTGCCCCCCTCTCCAACGCTGCTCCTGGCCATCTGGCTCCTCTTCAAGAACTGCGCCCTTCTCATAGCAGTGACTGCATTGACCTCGTCCTGGTTCAGAGTCATGTTGGTAATGCTACCCCTCCCTTCCTCTCCGCTCTCCTCGTCGCTTATAAGCCTGACCTCCTCGTGGGCCACTAGCTCCTCCTCTTTCTCCTGGAAAGCGATAAAGGCCTCAACGTATATTGCAATGACGATCTGGAGGAGTATCATAACGGAGATGAGGTGGAAAGTAATGAAATAGATGGCGTTCCTTTTCCTCTTGAACACGCACATGGTTGTGTACATGATGAGGTGCCAATTGGAAGTCGTAAGGATTTGGAAGAGTCTCATGTTGGCTGCCCCGAAGTTTGTGAAGTCGACGCTGCTCTGATAGTCCGCCTCACACGCCATGACCTCGGGGTCATTGAGGTCTAGATCACCGTACAGGTACATCCCTCCCAGGGCCCAAAAGTAAAGGAAGAGGAGTGTCACCGCCATGCTATTGACCATGAAGGGGAAAATGGTCAAAATCACTCTGAGCTTCTTCATCTTTGGCGAGACGAAAATAACCCTAATCGTCCTGTTTATAATTAGCATGACCCCCAGGTTGTTCTTGTACTCGACGATGAATCTGCTGAAATCGTTGTCATCTCCGATGAGCTGCCTCACTGGGCCATTCAGCCAGCCGGCGAGGCCGCAAGTGAACGCGACCAGGACGACCCCGAAATCATACCTGAGACGTTTCGAGCGAAGCAAGAGAATCAATTGCGAAAAGAGTTAGAGCAAACAGTCCACGCACACTGCTACTTCCGACACTTCCCACAGCAGCTTGCTTTGCCTGCCTCACCTGTTCCTCCAAGTTCCCCAGAAGCTCTCCCACCCCACAAAGTAAATTTTTAGCAGCATCTCCAGGACGCAAAGCCCCAACCAAGTGTTTCCCAATAGGTCGATGTTTGCGTTGCTCATAAAGGTGTTGTTATGGTAGTCTGTGCAGATGACCGTGAAGACGCAGCAGAGGAAGAGGATGACCCGGTCGAAGGCCTCGCTCTCGAGGAGCGGCGTCATGTTGCGCCTGAAATCCTGGACGAACCTCCTCTTGCTCAGCCGAGATACGAGGTCGGAGGAAGAGTTCTGCCTTTTGACCCTGTAGTCGACCAGGATGACCTCGCAGCATCGGAAGAAATCAATCGGGTAAAGCTTCTGCGCCTCTGGGTCTGTCCGCGCCAGTTCGCGAAACATCGACCTCGATATGCCCTTGATCTTCTCCAACCCTGTGTCTTTCTGGAACATCTCCGGCCTGACCTGCCGGAGGACCTTCTTGAACTGGTTTACCCCGAGGTACCCCTGCTTTTCCATGTCCAGAAGCTGGAATGCTGCAAGTAGCGCCGTTCGCTCCAAGATCCTTCCATGTAGCGCCTCCCTGTGGTGATTTGTCTTGAAGGCCCTGTACAGCGTAGGAATCGCAAGGTTCCCTAAGAAGAACATTACAAGCATTAAGAACGACCAGAAATAGACGAAGTAAAGTTTGTTCTTCTCGTACGCAGGTTGCTGGATATCTGGGTAGTTTTCCGTGGTGTAGAGGACGTACATAGCAATGAAGGCGTTGCCGAAGTTTCTACGATGGGTGGGTGGTGAGAATCCGAGGTGTTAATGGGTTGGGATGGGTTGGGTTGAATATTGGGTGGTAAGGTAGAGCAGCTGCGCTCACCTAAAGTTTTGAAGTCTATCTAAATTGAACTCCTCGTTCCCCCCAAACAGGATGACCCCCGCTATGCTCCAAGTACAGAGCAGCACCACGAGCAGCACTATGAGCTGCCAGACGTGCGGGACAGTCCTCGCGATTAGGCTCCCCCACCTGCGCAGCTCGGGGATCCACACGAAAACGTAGATCGGCCTGATGAGGCGGGAGTACCGGGCCGCACCCAGGAGCAAAGAGTGAGAGTACCAGAGGTCTAAACCGAAGATGATGACGGCCCAGAGCTTGAAGCAGTGGAGCCACCTGACTGTATAGAACTCAGGCATGTGTTTGGTGACAGTCTGCGTGGATGGGTGCGCGGGGTTAGACTATCAGCAGGAACAGCAGCAGCCGCAGCCGCAGCCGCAGCCGCAGCCGCAGCCGCAGCTTGGCTTTTGTGCGTGATCCTGCCATCGCGCCTTGGTGTTCGCTCACCTTCAGTCTAATACTGTTCCTATCCACCTTCCTACAGCCGCAGTAGTCCCTAATCCCGCAAGAGTAGACGTTGAGACAGATATCAACCATGTACATTCCGACGATGCAGCACTCGACGTACCAGACGTTCTGGAGGAAGACCACGTCGTGGAGTCCAAAGCTAAGGTAAGGCGAGCGCGTGGTTGGTAATGCGAGGGGGAGGAGGATTAGGGTTAGGGAATTTCGGGACCCCAAGCGAGCTGCCTTTAAGTGACTCGTTTCGCTCGCCAGGTAGCTCGCTCCTCCTCCTGGTTACTACTATTACTGCACACTTCCTACTACTACACTCACGTTCCCGAGTAAGTACCCCTCCCGTCCTTGAAGTGCAGCGCCGGTTCGAAGAACGCTAGCATCAGATGCACCAGGCTGATACCCAGCATCGCCACCCTCCACCACCTGCTCTGCAGGAACAGGTACGTCTTCATCGGCCCTCCGGCGCTCCGATGTATCTTGATTGGTCGCTCGTGGATGGCGTCCTTTATGTAAACGGCGGCGCGGGTGATTCGGTCGTCCTCGGTTAGGATGCGGCGCTTCAGGTCGAAGAAGAAGGCTTTGCTGCCCCTCTTCTTTCCGAAGGAGCTACTGGTGCTGGCATGGGAAGTGGAGCTAGAGGGGCGGCAGTTGGGAGTGTTTGTCTTTCTAAAGGGGGAAGACGGGCCGGGAAGCGACATCGACGGGGGGGTGTTTGGGGGCGAAGACGTAGAGCTGGATCGCCTGATAGGTGAGGGCGTTGGTGACTAACGTTGGTTCTTGGGTTAGTAATTCCATTCTTTGTCCACTCCGCCACCCCCCTGCCTCCTCCCATCCCCCCTCCGCCTTACCTCAGCAGCAGCCCCTATTCCTCCCCCATCCATTTGCACCATTGCCATCCCCTTATCTCCCTCCACCCCACTCAGGCTCCCCCTCATCCCCCCCACTAAGTTCCTTAGCGTGCTACCCCTCTCCATCTTCCCCTGCATCTTTGCCCTATCCTCGAAGCTGGTTCCATAGTCCCCCTCCCTCCCCTCGCCCTCGTTTTCCTCCTCTACCGTATCGTTTACAATCCACAGCTGAAAGTCGGACGCCAGCTTGTGGTCGAGGTTGAAGAACTCGTCGTCCCCGATCCTCAAGTTCCTGTAGAAGCTCCTATACGGCTGCAGCCCCTCGTAGCCGCTCCTGAAGTCGATCCCCGACAGCATGGTCTCTGTCCTTGACCTTGTCGACATGCTGATAACGTCCGATTCGCTGTTCCTGCTCTGCGCGTAGCCCCCCCCCCCCATCGGCTCGGAGACCCTGCTTATGACCATGCTAACTGGCCTGCTCCCCTCCCCACCTGCAGCGCTTCCCACCCTACTCTGTGCACCCGTACCCCTCCTGTGGGCCCTCTGCTTCTCGAACTTCACGACAGCCGGCGAGGGAGGGGGAGCAATTTTGGGCTTTGCGGGAGGGGGCTTGATAGTAGGTTTTGATGAAGCTTCCTTGGGACCCTCGCCTGGGGACTCGTTCTGTTCCGGGGAGGGAGGGGGAGGAGGCGCAATTTTGGGCTTCGCGGGAGGGGGCTTGACAGTAGGTTTTGACGAATCTATCTTGGGACCATTGCCGGGGGGATCGTTCCGTTCCGCGGAGGGAGGGGGAGGAGGAACAATCTTGGGCTTCGGGGGGGGGGGCTTAACAACAGGTTTTGACGATGCTACCTTGGGACCATTGCCTGGGGAATTGTTCCGTTCCGCGGAACTACCTCCCTCTTCTGAACCACCAATCGGGCCTTCCGCTGGAAGCTCACTGGGTACCCTGCCTTCGTTGTCTTCAGTAGTTTCCATCTTGATCCAAACCTTTTCTTGCCTCCTACAGGCGTAAATTCTATACCGCGGAGCGCCCCGGGAGCGACTACGGGTAGGGAATGGACACTAGAGAGAAATATAACGGCAACGTATGGTCACGTAGTTATTGGGAATCCTTGATGTTTTCGTGAAGGCGGAACCCCGGTGTTTGGCAGGGTCCAAGCAGTCCAAGCGTCCAAGCAAAGGGAGCGTGGAGTGGAGGGAGGGTGGGGTCGGCAGAGCAGAAAAGTCAAAGTCCAAAAGTCTTCATCTCCAATAATAACCTCCTTACGCTCATCATTAACCCTCCCTCTATCAACAGTAGTTTCATAGCATCTCCGAATCCCCTTAGAAGTCCCTTGCGCTTCTCCTTCAAATAATTAGTCAAGGGCGGATCGTGCTGTATCTCCTTCCCTCCATTTTCACCCCACTCTACGCTACGTCAGAACCTCACGTCAGAACCTCTGTATGCCATTGATATCAGCACGCTACCGTAACTTGTTAGAAACAGGACTGTTATCGTTCTGCGCTAGTTCAGCATTCCTAGCTCTCACGTTAACCCTTGGAATACAGACTGGTTACTTGCAACTTGAGACAAAGGACCAAAAGTCAGCAAGAGAGGCGATTGGACTAGCACCGGGGAGGATTAGATTAGACGGAACGGCATTCACTCTCCCTAAAGCAAACCAGAGGAATCCTAGGAGAGCCAGCTACAGCCTGTTTAGGGACGAGGAGAAGATAAGGGAGACCATAAGAGCACGTTTCAAGGACAACAACAAGGCATAGGACGTACAACACGTACTACACACACACACACACACACAATGAACCCTTCCCTCGTCCTCCTCCTCACTCTCCTCTTCTTCTTCTCCCCACCAACCTCAAATTCAGAGCAACCTAAGGTCTTTGACACCCGTCGCGCATCACAAGGCGAGGTCACGGAGGGCGAGATGAAGTACAAGCAGGCCAGCGTGGGTGAGGACCACACGCCCCAGAACCAGCAGCAGCAGCAGCAGCAGCAGCAGCAGCAACAACATTCACCACCACAACCACACGCACAGGCTGAGATTGACCCCTTAGCCTCAACCCCCCCTATCTCCGCTATACCGTTCGAAGTGACCCCCTCCGTGCTGCTCGAGTACACCCCCCTCTCAAAGCCCTACGGTATCGAGTTGTCCACCTCCCTCGACGCCACCCAGTTTGCCTCCCTCCAATCACAGGCTGAGTCAGGCAGCTCTGAGGGCTCATACTTCCTCGGCCTCGCACACCTCTACGGTCTCGGGGGGCAGAAGGCTTCCCCCGTAAAGGCGTCTAGGTACTTCAGAGCCTCGGCTAGCCAAGGTCACGGAGACGCTATGTGCGCGATTGGGATTCTGCTTTACTACGGGTGGGGGGTGGGGAGAGACACCAAGGGTGCGGTCGCGTGGTTCAACGCGGCAAGCGAAGCAGAGGTGAGGGAATCTTTCATGCTGCATCGTGAGGGGGAATCGCTCATGCTGCATCGAGAGGGGGAAGCTTTCATGCTGCATCGAGAGGCGAAAAAAACGCAGCTAACCACCCCCCCGCCCCCCCCCCTCATTCCCGCAGATACCTCGGGGTCACTGGCTCCTGGGTCGTGCCTATTATGAAGGTCGTGTGTCCAAGGTCCCCGATTTCGACGAGGCCGGTCGTCTCTTCGGTCTCGCCGCCGCTTCAGGTGTCGGCGAGGCCAGCTACCACCTCGGTGTGATGTTCGAGTACGGCCTTATCAGCGACTCCACCTCCACCCCCGCGACGAGCGGAGAACCCATCAGCAGCGAGGCAAGGTACAGCCCGGACTTTGGGAAGGCGAGGAAGATGTATGAGGAAGCGTGGGAGGAACACAAGGTGGCAGAGGCGGGGTACCACCTGGCTCTCATGCACGCGTACGGGAGGGGCGTGCCTCAGAGCGCCCCGAAAGGTGAGAGTCTGCTGTTGTATTTGGGGGGGAGGGGGGATTGCAATACCTCCTCAACCCTTCATCCTATCCATCTGAC